>JAPDSC010087013.1:248440-260534 GCA_026290005.1 Latrodectus geometricus | reverse complement strand
TGTTACACCAGCATACTTCCTGTACCTATTCCAGAGTTGGTCTCTACTAGTTTTACGTCTACTAGCAGCCAAATCGAGACTTCGCATTTTATAGAGAATCTAATATATATACTTTATAGAGAATTTTTAAATGCGTCTATGTAATTCTCAATGATATGCTTGAGTGTGCTGGCGGCGGAAAAGCTGCATGAAGTGTGAGAAACAGTTCAGCCAATCAGCGCTCAGTGAGAGCTGAAGGGCGGGGCCAGTGAAGTTTGAGAAATTTTCTACTCAAAACTTGGTTGAAGTGTAAAATGAATAAAAAATTAAATAATTGTAAATAATTGAATAAATGCAAAATATTCTTGATTAAATGAGCTAAATACAGTATTTACAATATATACAAGTAGATAATCTGTTGTCAATCAGGAAATGTTTGGCAATGGGTCTAAATTTACAATCTTCAGCAAGATATTCATAATTGAAAATTTCAGAAAGTTCACTTTCTTTACAATTTATTCCTTTTTCATAGAATTTCTTGTTTAGCTTGAGTATATAATCAGTTAAATTTTCAAGTTTTAAATCTTTAGCAATATTTTTATTGCGTATGTAGAATAATTTATTAATTATTCTACATACGCAAGAATTAGTAATAATTCTTAAATATTTGTTTTAAAAAAATATTAAGCTTGAGTTTTTCATTATTGTTAATTGTATTACTGGGGATGCATATGTTTTTGTATATGGAAGTTTTGAATGGGAGGTGATCTATAAATAGACACTGGGCAGTAGCTGGTTAAACCAGCTGTCATTTCCCTTCTATACGTCTTCCCTCCTATAGAAAGCGATTACACTGATTACTTTGTAACAAGCGAGTACGCACTTGTTCCTTATTACTTTGGAACAAGCCATAGAGCTACTCCTTTGTCTATGGGAACAAGCGAGTACAAAGTAATCACGACTACTTGCTTGTTACTTTGTAACAAACACTTGTTACTTGTAATAAGCACGTTCTCGCTCGGCACGTACTTACTTGAAACATATCTGGACTCACACTAACTTTGCTACAGGAAGTAACGAGTATTTGGGGAAAAAAGTACTGATTACAGGTTGTAAAAATACCGACTACAAGTATTTCTTCCCATCCCTGTAATGTTTATGAAATTTTCATTCCGTGAGTAAGATTTATAGAAATTGTGTTTAAGGTTTTTCTTGATTTTAAATGAGTTCTAATGTTTATTTGAAGTGCACAGAATCATCATATAACAATATTTATGAGATTTGTGCTTCATTATAGTAAGTAATTCCCAATTACTGCTGTTTCACTTCAAGTTGTCTTGGTTCTGTATCATTTATAAACATCGATCATTTAATTTTGTTTCCTGGCCTTTAAAAATAAAATTTATTCTTAAAAAGTCGAATTGTGGGATCAGGTTACCAATTGAATTTGCTTTTTATTTAGGGTAATATATAAGCCTAATTACCTTTAATTATGGAACTACTTTGATAAACCCCCTTAAATCGGAAATTTGGCGACTTTGTTTTCCTCGCCAACCATAACTTTTTTTGTTTTTTTTTTCTCGCCAAGTTGGATTCTCGCTAAACACAAATAATTAATACATAAAAAACTTTAAAAAAAAAACTCAGAAAATGGTACAAAATACAAGAAAATACTAAATTTGGCGGAACTACTTTAAAATACACCGCAAATCGGAAATTTAACGACTTTTTTTCTCGCCAAGCAAAATACTTGTTTTTGGCGACTATTTTTCTCGCCAAGATGGATTCTCGCTAAATACAAATAATCAATTACAAAAAAAACTTTAACAAGAACTCAAAAAATGGTACAAAATACAAGAAAATGCTAAATTTGACAACAGCAAAAACCTTAAAGCTGAAAAAACCTAATTTGGCAACACCAATATAAGAAACAGCAACCCTAAAAAGTCCGTAGGGAGTGCCAGATTTGGCGCTTAATTTTTTTGGGGAGTATATCAAAGTTGTTCCAATTTGCAACAGCAGAAACCTAAATTTGTAACCCCAAAAGGCTCTATCCCAGTGTACGGTACGCTATTAAAACAAGATGGCGGACAAGGAGCGTACCGTTCACTGAGAATTAAGGAAATTTGAATGGAAAAATACTTGGATAACCTATATTTCAAGATGCCCCTCGATTTTTCACTAATTTAGCACAAGCTTGGGTAATGTTGAATATGATTGTAAAACATTTGTTTTTAAATTTCGGCTGTATCCCAGTGTACGGTACGCTATTAAAACAAGATGGCGGACAAGGAGCGTGGGAATTAACCGGGGGGGGGTATATCAAAGTTGTTCCTTAAATATTTTTATGATTTGTGAAGAGGTCTAGGTTATAAATTTTAAATTTATGATTAAGATTATGTTTAGGCTAGACATATCTCAGATTCAGAACAAAATAAATGTTAATATCTAGGAAATATTTGTGTTACATTTTTAATACAAATATTAAGTTCTTTTCAAATTATTATTATTAGATAATTATTTGCCAAAAATTTTCATGTTAATATCTGTTTTATATTTTGTCTTTGCTTCAGCTTAAGTTTTTTTATTTCAGTAATATGTGAAAGAATTTATAAGGGACTTCTCTCTGCAAATTGAATTTATTTCAATAATTTTTCAGCTATAAAAATTTGAGTGTTAATTATAAAAATTGGAGGTAGAATAATAAATTTAAGGATATTATAGGCTATTGATCTCTACTAAATTAAAAATTACTTTTAAGTGAGTTGTATATTTAGAAACACTATGTCATTAATTGGATAACATTTAATACCATTAGACATTCATTATATAATTTGTAAACATTAGTATATAATTATAGTTTTTACACTGTACATTATTGCCTTGTCATAAGCAAACATTTTATGAATTCACTCAAAAACTTTAATATGTATTTAAAAATTCTGCAGTTGTAGCATTTTCCTATCGTGTGATTTCTTTTTTTCTATTAAAAGCTATTGATTTAAAAAATTTCTATGACCATGTGATAACTAAAAGCCTTGATCAAATTATAAGATATAGGCAGGGAAGTAAAATAAACACTTAAGCTGTCATGAACCTTAGGCTTAAA
Organism: Latrodectus geometricus; assembly: GCA_026290005.1. Taxonomy (NCBI): domain Eukaryota; kingdom Metazoa; phylum Arthropoda; class Arachnida; order Araneae; family Theridiidae; genus Latrodectus; species Latrodectus geometricus. The sequence goes on along the minus strand of JAPDSC010087013.1, from coordinate 257,446 downwards.
GAACTTAGCTTTGGCTGTGTCTGTTAGCTGAAAATGTGGATTTTCTTTGGGTGTTATAGTATTAGACTTTTGGATTCCTGGCCATTAAAGGTATGTTTACTTATCATTTATAATATATTTTTCAGGATATGTGCTTTTATGTTTGTTTATTTGTTATGATAGATTTCTAATTATTTCATCAGTGAAAGGTAAAAAAAAATTTCTTATAAAATGATTTTAGTTTTTCAAGCAAGAAAGTATTGATATTTTAAAATTAGGTATATTTTTCTGTATAATGAAAATTAGTGTGAAATAGACTAAAATATTAAAAAATTAAATATTTTTTGCTTTAAAGTCTGCTATAAGTTTGGTTATTTGGAATAAAAGGTTTGGAAACTAATATAAACATTGTATGTTTGGCCCTGCATTACTTCTTAAAGCACTTAATAAAGTACTTTAGTTTTAAAAACTTTTTAACTATTGTTTTGTTTCTAGCCTTGTTTGTAATAACCTATTAATTACTTTTAAAATATGACCTTAATTGAAAGATTGGTAGGAAATTTCTCGTTAATCTGCGCTTTAGGTCCCCTAATCTGCCAACTTGGCGATAAATGCAACAAGTGTGGTAAACCAGATGTTTTTATACCTAATGAGCTCTTTATGGCAACCTCCGGAGAAAATAATTTGCGCTTTTTCGTGCATGCTCATTAATAGGTTTTTCTTTTAGCATTTTCATTGGTCGTTAATTAGTTTCAGTTTGAAAAATCAGTCATTTTCATTGGTTGTTAATTAGTTTAAAACAATTAAAAATCGTATTCCATTATCTCCTTGGCAACAGCTTTTTTGAAAACCCGCCAAGTACGGGACTCACAGCACACTTTCGCCAAGTTGGCAGAGTAGGGTACCTTAAGCGCATTTTCACCAAATTTCTAAAAATAAATGATTAATATATTACATTTTTATGTATGAAGAACATTAATAATAAAACAAAGATACCATTGTTACCAAGTTCCGCTGCACTTCTGAAAAATTTTATTTCAGATTTCCAGAGTGCTTAATTTGATTAATAATTGGGTTAAAATGCATATTACAGACACAGCCTAACGAATTGGCAAAAACATAATTCGCCTAGTGGAGGTGACGATGGGAACCCATGATGGCCATTAATCAACTGTTTGTAAAGAATAACAACCATAAAGAATTGGGGATTTTCCAGATTTCTAATTGCTAAGAATAACACTAAATAAGAAAACAGTAAAGGCATTAAGAATCGATTAAAAGTTTCTGTTTAAAAATATTTCAGAATTAAAATTAAAGGAAATAAAGCAAAAAAAATAATTTAAAAAATTAAAATTACGATTAATAACATCACCATATGAATGTATGCATTTACATCAAAATAAGATTCTGTGCCAAATGATGTAGATGTCCTCCCCCTCCGTATCTTGTCCTGTTGATAATTTGCATTGAGCTACTATGAAGAAAACTGTTCCCACAGTCTTGGAATGCCATAAAATGACCTTGACAATGTTTGAAATGGATTTTCTTATTTTAGAGAAGATAGATAGGGTATTGGTAAAGAGGATGTTTCTGAAATGTTGAAAGTCATAGCTAGGCAGTTTTTGTTTCTGTTTGAGTAGGTCGTGCTTTTATTCTTCTTCTTTTTCTTCCGTTTCCATTTGTTGTGTGAAATAGATCTTTTTACAAAAATATCTGACAGTGATGAGAGTGATTTAGGTGGTTATTTTCTGTCTTCTTCAGGATCAGAAATGTAGAATTATGATATTACATCACATGAAGAAGATTCTGATTGGGACTATTCTCTGAAAGATGCCTGTTCTTGTGTACAACTAAATATAAAAAATTTACCTATACCGTCTCTTTGGTTTCCATTTTTGGGACTGCCAGCAATAAAGAAAAATATTTTGGATGCTTTGAACCCACTTCTCTTCTTTGAGTTATTATTTGATGAGCAGCTTATGATTTGTATTGATACCAAAACTAACCCCTTTGCAGACCAATATATCAACCAATATTCTGAAAAAGAGAAACCTAGGACAAAGTTTTGCCATGTAATCAATATAATAGAAATGTGTGTTTTTTTTTAGGTATACTCATTTTACAGGGAATATCAGTAAAACCTCATGTTACACTTTACTGGTCTAAAAATGAATTGATCGAAACTTCAATTTTTGGAAAACTTATGAGTAGAAATCATTTTCAGCTAATGAAGTTTCTGCACTTCTCTGATAATAGTACTTTTGATGAAAATTACACCTAAAACTCAGAAAAATATAGCTGGTTTTTTTATGACTTGATGAAGAAATTTTCAAGTGTTAATACACCTGAAAGGGATTCTGAGCATTGAAAAGAGCTAGATTTAGAATAAAACTATTTGTACTTGCTGAAGCAAAGGGAAGAGGACAATCTTTGATTAAAAGTATGAGAACCATGGGGTTGCTACAAAATCAGTGATATGCTTATTGAACTGTTTTTAAGAAAAGGTTATTCAGTAATTGCTGACAATTTTTATCTCTCACCAGAATTAGACGTTCTTATCCAAAATAACACTAATGTATATGGAACTCTTTCTCCTATTAGATGTGATTTGCTGGAAAATTTCAACAAAATTACTTTAAAGAAAGGTAAAATTGCCACTTTTCAAAGAGGAAAAATTACAGTATTAAGATGGCATGATAAAAAATGTGTTGCTTCTTAGCTCTATCCATACAGCACACTGCTCTGAAACAGATTTAAAAAAAAAGATCATAAAGCCAGCTGTTATGGATTATAACTTGATGATGGGCGGGGTAGACACCAGATCACACATTAGTTTGTTATCCAACTATTCAAAAAAGACAGTAGAGTTATATAGCAATATTTCCCCGTCTGTTTGGATATGGCTATTTGGAATGCCTTCATCTTGTGGAAAAACCAACTTCCGAACATTGACAATTACGACCTCCTCATGAATTTGGTGGAATGCATGGCGGAAAAATTCCATGTTACTGCACCACGATCTGCCAAACGGCAGAAGTTACAAAGCAATTGTCTTTAACAACTTCTGCTGGGCACTTTCTGGAATTGTACATTCAACGTCATCTAAAAAAATGCATCAAGAAAATGTATTGTTTTTTCAAAAACAAAAGTTTGTCATGAAATCTGCTATCAATGCAATGAATGTGATGTTGATTTATGTGTTGAACCTTGTTTTAGGAAATATCACACAGATAAATTCTAACAACTGTTTTATTACATTGTTATTCTATACTTTAAATTTTGAATATTTTTTTCTAATTTTCTTTTTAATGTAAAAAGTTTTTATGTTGCAAAATCCACCTCTCTTCCCCCCCCCCCTATAATACACTGTATAATTAAGCACGCCTGTATGAAAAACCGTGGCATTGGGGAATGCATCTCGTAAGTTTTCTTTGGCTGCTAGGGAATTCATAAAAAATTAAGAAACCTGCTCAAGGTAAGCTAATTTAGAATTTGATATGTTTATTATTTAAGATGATATGATAAACATTATAAGCAATAATGTATTTATTAGAAATTTGTTTTAGTTAGTATGAGGGACTTTGAAATGGTGACTATGGTTGACTCTAAGATGCTGGAAGCTTTCATCTGATAAACAGTTATATGCTTTCCATCAGTCAGAGATAATTACACTGCCAGGCTTAACAATTTCTTTCAAAATTTCTAGTAATACTTCTTTCGTTTTACATTCAGCTACTTTCACAAAATATTAGTTTGATTCTTTTTCAAAGATTCCAAAAACCCACCTTCCATCAACTTTTTTCCTTTAAAGCTCTCACTTACCAAATTTGCTTTCATCAGTTTCCACAATCATATGTGGTCCTCCTATTATTTAATTAATTTTCAAACAGACTTCAACACCTCACAACAAAACATTTTCCAGTCAATCACAGTGTGAGTTGCAACATTCAGCTCATCACATATAACTTTATAGAAAAAACTCTTTCACCCACATATACATCATTTGCATTATCACGCTTGCAGATAAATGTCTCTGAGAAAACAAGGAATCCTTTTGTAGGCTTCTTGCTTATTATTATCATTTACATAGCATCTCCGTCACACTTGTTGCTGAAGCCCATTCTATCGGCCAGTTTCATTTGTCCACCACATTTACAACAAATCTATTCTTTAGAAATTTAATTAGCATTCATACATCAATTTATAACTTTCTCACCTTGATCACTGAAACAGTAAATATCTCGTAACTTTATGGTATCCATTTCAATGCAGGATATTGAAGTGAACTGAAATTTTAAAAACAACACACTTTATCAAAAATGACCAAATTTCTAGTTACAGCAAAGTGTTGAGGTGTGATACCTACATTTGGTGATAAATTGCTTTTGTTGGATTAATTTAATGAGGGGGGGGGGAATCACCAAGTAATACCACATTTAGAGACTTTTGCTCTTGGAAAGCTGTGTCAGTAATATGTATTTTTATCAATAACTGTTTGACTCACTTCATTTTGTATTAGTCATGAGGCTGTGTACGATGGTAGTAAACATTTTTGGAATAAGTGTGATTATAGCCTTTCCAATCATTAAATGGATGTGATTTAAGTACTGCCAATTTTATGTTTGATCAAGTCTCCATATTATTAATAAGTTAATTATTTCCTTTTTTTAGGAGAGGGGGTTATTCCTGAAGCTAAACTATTATACCTCTAAATCTTTTAACATTTAGATACAATACTTTGTAATAAATGTTACTTATCCTTTTATTGTGAGACTTGTTCCCAGTTTCTCTGGCATCGGAATGTTTAGAGTTCTTAGTTTTGGTTCACTGATTTGTAGGATCCATTTCCACTCAGATATTTGTAGTGGTTTAGAATCAACATTAAGCTGTAAGTAGATCTTTTGTGCTGAAAAAGATTTGAGCCACAAGTAAACCAACCCAATTATCAAAATAATAATCATCTAATGTTACATTGCAAATTATATTAGGCTTTTAAAAATTTAATTGTTAATGTTTTTTCTGTAACTAAATTAAACTTAGTTGTAAAATTTTAAACTTTAAGGTGATACTATCATTTTGCATAAAAAGAATAAGTGAAAAATATTAGAAAATAATTAAAAGCTTCAAATAAAATAAATTGCTTAGGCAGGAAAAGTATTTAGAAAAATTTTTAGTTCCTTTGCAATAAAAATTCCATATCACAGTCTTACTTTTATTAGGTAAGTAATAGTAAGCAAAGCCTTATCCAGTTATGTAGATTTCAACCATCAAGGTACCTCTGCTAAAAAAAATTTTATACAAAACTGCAAATGAAAATAACATAACTCAATCTATTAAGGTCTCCCATTTTGTCTGTTAAGTCAGAATGGCCCTCTATGGATCTGAGGTGTAATTCTTTAACATCAAGAGTACTTAAAGTAGTCAATTGAGTAAGGGTAAGAACATCACATTTGTATGCAATATGATGTGCCATTTCCTTCCTCTTATGGCATTTTCTGCATACAGGGTCTTGTAGAAAAAGTCCCATCATTTGAAGTTTTTATGATCTCTTCTAAAAAGTCTATCATGCTATTAATAGTTTCCTTCTCTATTCCATTGTAGATAGACCGAGGTTCCATTCTACCTTTGGTACTGAAGGATCCTTTGTATTCTTTCAGTTGATTCATTCTTGATTTCCTTATCTATTAAAGATAAGCTTACCTCAGGTTTACATGGATAGTGGCTTTAAATCTCAAATAAATTCCACCCTGCATTGTCTGAGTTACTGGGTAAGAGAAGGTAATCTACTGTGCCTGTGTGATACTTATCCCCCTGATGTAGGAAAGCTTCTAGATCCTGCCCATCCTACAGCTGCCACCATGAGGTGCTAAGACAATCAAGTAGTACTCAATTTGTAGGTGGCCCATCAGGATTGGCAGGGAGTTAACAGGAACAAGGAGAAAATGTCCTTTTTCCATTCAAGAATCTCAATGGTCATTTTTGATGGTCACTTCTAAACCTCCCCATTTCCAGCTGGATCATCTGGCTTATGGTAGTTTGGAAAGGAACCACAAGGCCTTCATGCCTTGGGTTTTCCAACGTACTTCACCCAGAAACACCCCATCATCACAATGAAGCTGACTTCAGGATTTGAGGGGGAGGTACTCTACTAATTCAGATATAATAGTAGCTTTGTTAGGACAGCATAATGCTTTGTTCTTCACCTTAAACATGGGTTGCATAATACCAAGATTACAGAAAGGGGCTCCTGACTTCATAAGGAGAATTATCCTTTAAAAAAAAAAAAAAAAAAAAAAAAAAAAAACTTTTTGCCACATACAGGCATATTTGTGGATTGCTCAATCTATAGGATTTGGTGGATTTACTACAATTTTCAATTTTATCGCCATTTGAAATGCTACTTCATATGGCATTAAACTATATTTTTCTGTATGCAAATATAGTAAACAAATTTAATTTTACACAACTTATTAATGTGTATTAAAACAAATTAAGTATTGTTAAATGCTTATGTGTACTAAATCAATGATAGAAATTATAAATTCTTAATTTTTAATGCAATATTTAGAATATTTTATCCAGTGAAGTTAGTGATTATCAATTGAGTAAGAACACCAAATCATTAATGCAGCAACACTGGCTTCTGTGGTAATTATTTTGATTACTTTAACATTTGTCTTTTAAAAATTATTCTGTGTTTTGCTAAATAAAGAGTAACAACTCACTAGAACTTTAAATTCTTTTAACACAAATGATGTTTGATTTTTTAATGGTACTATTCCATTATACACTTTATTATAATCATCATAATGGGAAAGAAAGAAATCATGATTGCTATAGTAAATATTTGTTAAAACTGATATACTTATTTAATGTAAGATTAGCAGACAAAAATACTCGAATCACATTCTCTCCAGATCACAAAAGTTCCCTTCGAATTATAATTAATTTTATGTAAAAGTTATAAGAAAAATTTCATTTTGGTGCTGTCTGTCAAAGAGGATATTTTATCCCTGGATTGAATGAATTTCTTAATTATTATTATTATTTCATCATTGGGTACTAAGATTTGAGGAAAAATGAGGTAAGTATTTTTATTTTTAAAGAGTTCATAAATGCTTCTTTACTTTTATATTTGCTATAGATGTCTGTTCCTTTTCTCGAATAATTTTGATATGGTGTGTTAAGTATGCATTCATGTATATATATATGCATTTGAAAATAATTCATCAAAGATTTAGCTCTTTTATTTATTTTGGTAAGTTTATATTAAGTCATTAATAATAAAATTAGAAATTATGTTTTGGGATTAGGTCAAACAAAGTTTGATATTTGAAATCTTTCATTTTACATTTTAGCTATTTTTCAAAAATTACTTTTAAATTTTACAGAAGTTGCTCTGATTTTATAAGCCAAAATGTTTTATTAAGTTATCTTGCAGAAATTGTTACAGAAAAATGTAACAATTTCTCTCTGAAAAAGGTTGTTTCTATCATAAATCATAATTTATTTTTCACTACCTGGTCTATTTAACAAAAAGATGTCTTAAAATGGTAAATTTTAAAAAAGAGAAAAAATACTTATAAAACTGTTAACACAGCTTAATTGTGAGCGGTAGAAATAAAGTTTCCTTGAGTTTTTCCAATGGTATAATTAAAGCTATTTAGGTCATGAAATGAATGATTGTAAGATGATAAAAATTTCAAATCTTTGTTGCTATAATCAAAATATTTCATTGTGATACAGATTGTGAGCCAATTTTTTGCGCAATCAAGGAGGAAATATAGATTTGTTTTTCCTCCACTAAAGCTCTTGAAAATATTTTGATTGTAAAGAGTTAAAATATAATTTATGATTTTACACATTCTTTCCTAGGCATAAATAAGAAAGAGCCTTTGACAGTTTATTAAATGAAACTATTTTTAATCTTGCTTAACTCATTTCTGTGTTTATAAAGATAATACAAAAAATTTAGATATGCTGAATAAATTTTGTGTGTGAAAAACAAAATAAATTTTGTTTTTGTGTAAAATAAGTACGTATTGCATAATCTATTGATTTTTTGGTACCATCTGAGTGCTTACCTAAAACGTTGAGAATCATTTTCTTCTTGAATCTATTTAATATATATATATATATATATGTTACCGTGAAAGTCCGGAATCTGGAGAATGTCGACATTTGCTGGTGAATGTCAACATTCACGTAGTCGCTTGGTGTATGTCCGAAATATTTGCTAGATATCCTCATTTCTCACTTACACCGGCAAATGTCGACATCCATAATGCACTAATGGTGAATCTTGAATATGTGTTTCATCTCTCCGTATCCGGAGAGGAGAAATGCAGCTTTAGATTCTAGTGTGAGAAGAAAACAAGTTTTTTTTTTTTTAATTTGAGAAATTTAAGATACTTTTTGACATAATATTAAAGCATTTTATAAACGAAAATGAATTCAGAATTTGGGAGCGAATTTCGCCTCTCTGTTGATCTTGTGTTCCAGCAAAACACAACGTGCTCTAGGCCACACCTCTTTGTTGACATTGCCTTCTGTTATATCCTTTTCGAGCTCTTTAATCATCTTTTCAAATTCCACCAAAGCTAGTCTGATTGTCGACATATACCGGCGATGGTCCGAAAGTGCAAGAAATGTAATCAATTGTACGGTCTTTCACCAACGTTTTTGGTATGTGTTGACATTCACCGGTGAATGTCAACATTCACGTAGTCGCTTGGTGTATGTCCGAAATATTTGCTAGATATCCTCATTTCTCACTTACACCGGCAAATGTCGACATCCACAATGCACTAATGGTGAATCTTGAATATGCGTTTCATCTCTCCGTATCCGGAGAGGAGAAATGCATATTTGCATTTTCTTATCTCAATATTTCAGGCGTGAAAAACGTCACATGTGTGACGTAACTTATCGGCTCTCTTAGAAAGGAGGAGTGACCAATCACGGTGAGTAGAGGAAGTGTAGAGGATTTTTAACCCGCGGGACAAACCTGACAACAAACAAATTAAA
>JAPDSC010087013.1:161370-248040 GCA_026290005.1 Latrodectus geometricus | reverse complement strand
GTGTTGACATTCACCGGTGAATGTCGACATTCTCTGATTTCGGTCTTCCACGGTAACATATATATATATAGAGAGAGAGATTTTTACCATTAAGCAATCTGAGACTTCAACATTCTCCATATTTTTTTTTATTTTAGTTTTAAACAAACATTAAGTGTTCTAGAATAAATATTTTTGCATTTTTTATTTAACATCAATTATATATAAATATTTAATTGGTAATTTAGTTTGTTTATTCAACATTTTATTGAAAAATAAAATACAAAAATCAAATTGAGATATTGGTAGCCATCCAATATCACACATGTTAGCTCTATTAAAATAAAATGAAATTTTGAAGCCTTTGTATAATAGGATTGCACTTCAACGTAATAAGATAATTGTGAAATTTAATACATTTTTAAAAAACTAAATTACTTAAAATTAATTTAGATTAGAAATAATGCATTATTGTGTCTATATAAAAATATTTGAGAATTATTAGTATTCATCTATAATGCTATTTCTATCTATGTTACAAAAGAAAACATTGTATTTCATAACACTCACAATATTAAAGTTATCTTAAAGTCAAAATAGTATTCATACTATCTAAAACTGTCTCATTACTTGAACTACTAGAACAAGCAAGTTTTATGTCTTGTAAATTTATTACATGAAAAGGTATTATTTAGTATGAATGATTTTAAATTGATTAATTTAAATAATCAATTTAAAATTGTCCATTCTAAGCAAACATCGAATTTTCTTAGATTTTAAAATTTCTTATTTATAATACTTATAAAAATTATAAAATATATTATTCTTGTTACCTTAAAGAATAATTCCTAATGATTTTATAGAAATCAGGTCATTATTTTTTTTTTAATTTTACATCAATTAAAATTGAAAATTTTTTTCTTTTGAAATTGAATATACAATTATTGAGTGGTGATTTAAAACATCCAATTATCTGATGCAAGTTCTAATTTGAAATAGTGGTTAACTGTTAAATATTGAAAGAGTTTTACATCTCAACATTCGTACCCTGTTGGACGTTTGTCCAACATTTTCAGACAAGGACAACTGTACTGTTTCGGTGACTCTGTGGCAGGAAATACCTTTAGTTGTTTCTATGTCTACTACTCCTAGGACTCTATTCTCTCTTACGTACACTTTCTAAATCTGTGCTTATTTCTATCCCATTTGTCATGTTTGTCTGTCTCTTTGAGATGTATAAGTTGTCCTACTTTAAGATTGGGATCTGTTTTGTCCACTTGGCTGTCGACTGTAGCTCTTTGGAACCGATAGAGCAATAAAGAGATATTCTTTGCTCCATCAATCCCAAAATCTGTTCTTCAGAATCTGAACAAAACTCCACTTAGAAGAAAAGAATTTGAAGCAGTAGATGGTTCATAAAATGATATAATAGATATTCCAACCAAAAAGTGTTCCGGAGCTAAAAGTTTTTAAGATGAGCAGACAAAGGGAACAATGGTTGAGTATTTTAAGATCTTTACATGTAATGATTTTCAGCTGATTAAAGGTTTTGAATTCCACACAATTAATTTCTGACTATATTTAACTGCAGATTATATTTCTGCATCAAATTCTTTTTCATCTACAATGAACTCTTAAATTTTATATTTAAAGCTTTAATTTCTTTTAACATTTCTGTTAAATAATCGAAATCCTGCTTAAGCAAACTACTTTGCTTCAGCAAGCAATAGTTTTGAATTCACCTTCTAATGTATACATATTGGATATTGGATATATACATATTGGATATCATATACTGACTCTATATACATATATATATGGACTCTATATACATATTGGAAAATTTAGTTACAGTTGCCTTAACATCTAGCATCTTTTTCAGTTCTTAGAGTTAATCAATTTTTTATTCTTATAATAAAAAAACAATAAGTATTTATGCTTATGATGCTCCAAAATCTAATCAAATATTAATCAATATATAAATTATATTTTTTATTCTTCTAAATATTAATAATTATTCATGTAAATACTTCTAATGAAATTTAAATAAGAGTTCAAAGTATCATCAAATAGTTAAATCAAATCTATTTCTACTGAAACATCAACTAGAATTCCAATTCCAAATTTTATAATAAATCTACTTACCTTATGTTGATTGTTCAGCCAGTTATTTTCTCAATGTGCTATATGCGCCAATATAGACAGTTATTCTAATAATCTAATTCCTGTTTAAATAAATTGAAAATATTTATAATTAAACTTAACTACATTACACTTTTGAAAATGTTACAGTTTCAAATTAATTCAATAAACTCCACAAAAAGAAAATTCTTTTTGAATCCTGTGTATGTTAAACAAAGTAAAGTTCAAGGCTGTGCAGAAGGAAGAGTTTCACACCACAACAATTAATATTGAGCTAAGGTTGCAGTAGTACTTGAATCATATTGTAATAAGAATGCATGTGTTTGTCAATATATTTATGAATAAATATTTAAATAAAAATGAAATAGCTTGAATTCCACTTTTCATTTTTCCTAGAGTTTACAATTAAAATCCTAATATTCTTTCAAATTAAAAATCCATTTTTCTTTCAATTAATATTATAAACGGTCTAGAATATTTTCTTCTGTTTTAGGAATGGTAGAATACAATTTTTTATGAATAAGTGAACTAGAAGTAAAATGATTCCTATTATCTGATTGAATAAAACAAGTTGACATTGTGTTTTACAAGTGAGAGGAAGGAGTCACTGTTTTATAAAATTATTTCTTTGAGCAATTTGTTGTAAGTGATAAGTTTAGCATTTTATGATTCTTTGCATTGTAAATGTAAGAAATAACAGACATTTAAATTTCTGTTAATTTTTCTTAGACAAACTTTGTATTGTATTTAGTACCACTGTTTGTTGAATCACTTTAATATTATAATTACAGGCCTCTGAGTTGTCCTAATATTCCTGATTTTTTAAAAAATGTCCTGAAATGCCATTATTTTTCAAAATAAATTCACGTATTCCTTACTTTTTTATTACATTCCTTTGAAAGTTTAATTTTATATTTTTCAGTAGTAAATTTTTCTTCTTTTGGAATATATTTTTTCTTCCAACTGCTTTCTGTTGCAATGAGAAAGGAAAATTTTTCTTTTTCTCTCTTCCCAAAATCTAATCAAATATTAATCAATATATAAATTATATTTTTTATTCTTCTAAATATTAATAATTATTCATGTAAATACTTCTAATGATCCCTTTTTGTTCTCTTTTAAACCGGAAATAGAGTTGCCAAACATTCATCTTCTCCTCATTTTCGGCTATTAGTCACGAATGACTGGCATAAAAAAAATTTAGGTTTGGATTTACCATTAAATTCTATTTTCTGCCTTTACCGACAAAATATTCTATTTTTAGTGGTGCACAACTGTATACAATGATGACGAAATTGTGAGAATTATCCGCCCACTTTTATGCGTATGCATGAAATGCTCATTGTGAGATTTTGAAGAATTTTGATAAGTATTTTGAAAAACGTTATTAGCCAGTTTTTAGAATTTAATTTTTGAAAACAATTTTCATTTAAAAATGCCAACGAAAACTAAATTTTTCAATAATTGGGTGGAACTGCTGGATGGGAATAAATGCCTAATTAAGACATGGTGCCAAAGTGTAGACGATGTTCATTCTCCGGAGTGTTTTGAATCCAAAAGCAAATTCAGTGTTTCAAAGATGAGTTTTAGACAAGTGCTTGCTCATACAGATGGATTAAAACACAAAAAAGCTGTGAACTGTTATAAGAATCAAACACTATTTACTTACAACTTCATTTGACTATCACTATCAACTTCATTTGAATCCTTGACATTGACTGTAGTGGTGAATAACAAATCATGGCTTCACAAAATGGCATCAGAGAAAAGCATTAAAGCTGAAACCATTTTAGTTTTAGTCGCAATAAAAAAGTAATTATTCTTTTCCATTTTTGAATGATTTAGCTAACATTTACAGAGAAATTTTTGTTGATTCCTCTATAGCAAAAAATTTCAAAATATCTAACAAAAAATCAGATGCATTATTAATTTTGGACTAGGTCCATATTTCAAAACTCTTTTGTTTCGGGATACCGGCACTTCATATTTTGTTTTACATTTTTATGAAATTACTACAAAACAAATAAAGGAAAAGTTTGATATTTTCATCTCATATTTGTCTGATAAACAAGGAAAAAATGTCATTTGTTACCTCAAATCGCATTTTTTAGGGCATGCTGAAGCTAATAAAATTGTGAAAGATTTTATTGAAAATAATGGTTTGAATTTAGAAAAATTAATGCAGTTGTCAATGGATGGACCAAGAGTTAATTTAAATGTTTTAAAGTAAATATTGAACTGAGTAAGCAAAGTTTACCATTACAAATTGATTTGGGTACATGTTGCTTACACATAATCCATGGAGCACTACGTAAGGGTATTGATAAAATTGATTGTAATATTGATGGATTTGCTGTAGATATTCATCAATTTTTCAAACTTTTTCCTACGAGAAGAGAAGATTATCATTCCTTAAAGATGGAAATACTGAAAGATATATATTATATAATCAAATTCTGTGCACATAAATATAACATCCATAACCAAAAATATTTACTGTGATATCAAACATTTGATATAAAACAAGAAACCAATATTTCATGACATAATAACAAAATCCAAATTATTATTAATTATAAATTATTTAGTCCAAATTATTATCTTTTCATAGGAATAGGATTCAAAATAATAAGAGAAACTATCCTAGAATAAATACTTAATTTTCAACCAGAATTTTCATCAAGTAATGTACATTTTTTAGTAATTTGTGCAGGTACAGCTTAAAATGTCTTATTTGTAAGCATTCATTTGTAATCATTTATAGTTTTAATGATTATACAATAATACATAAATGTTATCAAAATAACTATATTCAAAATAATTTAGAAATATTTATACTGACTTCATAAATGCTTAGTCAGTCTATATGATAATTAAATAAAATTACATTTCAAGTTAAAATCAGGAAAATTAATGCACAAAAGGAATTACATACATTTTAATAGTATCAAATTTTTGTTGTCTGGCAATTTAATAATAAATATAATGAAAAATTTCAGTAGAATACCAGAATTGTAATTGATTATACTACAGAGAAATAGAAATGTGAGAATACGAACTAAACTACTCATTTATGGAAACAGGTTGAAAAAATAAATGTTTTCATTAAGTACTATTTTATTAATGAAATTGATAAAATATAATTAAAAAAATATATATTTCTGTCATATCTAGCAAATAGGAAGTCAGCATTCATACGATTTGTATTTTATTATTACATGTTGGCTAAAAAGTCAACATCATTGTTGAATATTTTGTAAACATAAAACACTTGTATCAGCATTTTAGATGTAACTATTCCAATATACAATTTATTATATTATGAAAACACTAAAAGTAAACTGAAATGCTATAAAATACATTTGAAAAGTCCTGATATTGCACAAGTTGTAATGATTGTGCTTACTGTCAACAGCATTATTTATGCATGCTAGTCCATTTCTTAATTCCTCTAATTTCATTCATTTATTTATAAAAGCCTTTACTTTTAAAATAAGTAAATCTTAAAAGGACAACAAAGCTCCATTAGATTATTCAATATTACTGTATTTGAAAGAATAAGAATTTCAAAGTTAAAATTTAAAAAATAAATTCCTCCTGTAAATTCAAAATTTTATGCTCAAGTAAATAGATTGAGTTACAAAGAAAAAGCTACATTACAAACTAATGAAAACTATATTAAAGTAGTCTTCATGTCTCAAGGTAAATACAAATATCAACTCATTGGGACCAAACAATCTTTTAAGAAACCTTAGCTAGACATAGTTTCCTTCCTCAAGTTGAGAGCTGTTGGTTAACTTTGGGGTCAGTTTGTGAGAGAATCATTGAGCAATATGTTGTTCTAAAGTAATATTTCACTGTTAAAATATTTAAAGTCAAAATCTCCTCTTTCTGATTGAAAATTTTTGGATTATAAAACATTTGAAAGATCCTAAAACTCTGGCATATCTGCATTTTGTTTCATTTTTTGTAAAACTTTTGTACTGTATTTACTTTTAATGCAAAAATCAAACCTTTGGTACCTGTGATATACAGTAAGTTAAATAAACTTGTTCGCAGTATTATGTTTAAATTTTTAAATCCAGAAGAAATCTGTGAAAAATATGGAGTAAAGTTGCTACAAATTAATGTTGACAGGAAAAAATTGGTTAAATTTAAACAAGATTGAAATAGGTCATGATGCGACAGCAATGCAGAAAGAGCTTACTGATAAAACAACATTTCTACAAAGTGTCAAAAGCTGCTACATAGCAACTTCAAAGCATTTGCTTCAAAAACTTCCTATAACAAATCCTTTACTCAAAGATTTCCAGTGTTTGTCTCCTTATAATAGAAAAAAAGGAAGAGTCTAGGAGTTCATTTAGCAAATTAATTGAACATATTCCTCATGTGAATAAAACTTCTTCAGACTTTGATAAGATGAATGAAGAGTAGATTCTTTACGTGTGTGAAGATGTGACTTTGATTGTGAATGATAAGATAATGACCAAAATGTCTGTAAGTATTGGAATGCGGTTTTCAATATAAAAGATGCTGGTGGTTTTATAAAATATTCTGCTCTTTCTTGAGTTGTTATAGCAAGTCTGTCGTTATTGAATGTAAATTCCCAACCAGGGTTTTTTGACTAACAATTCTGTTGTGACAAAGGAGAGAGCTTCTTTATCAGAATTAACAGTTCAACGTTTCTGTGTTTGTCATGATGTTATTCAAATGCATGGCAATTCTGTTTCCTCCATTCCATATACCAAAGAAATTGTGCATTATATTCAGAAATCTTGTGCAGAATATGCATCTTGTATGGAAAAATGAAAAAATGCAACACAATTAGAGAAGAAAAGAAAGGATGGGGAAGATATAGAAGCTACTTATGAAGAAAAGTTTAAATAATCACACCTGTTCGAAAAAATTAATGAACTTGAGAAAGAAAAGAAACATTTGCTTGATGATCAGTGTGATGCTCAAAAACTTTGGATGATGCAAATAAAAAAATAGCATGTGCTATTAATGATAATATGAATGATGTGAAAGTTGGACAAATGATGCTGTCTGCTGCTAATGCAGAGATTGCATCTGTGAATGATAAGTTAAAAAAGTGTAGTATTAATTTTTATTTATAAAACAGATTTGATTACTTATATATATAATGTTTTCAATCTTATTTTTAAATTACAGAAACTAAAATGAAGAAAAAATTAATAATTCCAATTTTGCTGAGTTTTCATACCACTTACAATTTTAATTGAAATTCAGAGTAATTTAATTATAGAGAAATTATAAATTATATTAAATTATTACATATATTAATTTTATTGTTGTAAAATATTACTATTTCATTATTTAAATGTTTGATATTAGAAATTTTTTTAACCAATTAGATACAGAGTAGTACATATGTACAAAATAAAAATTTCTTAATATATTTAATTGGTACTAGAGTTATATTTATATACAGTGTGTAATATAATATATCTATTTCAAATATGTTTGAAATATCTTTAAAAGTGTTCTTATTTAAAATGATTTCTCAATAATATCATAATAGAAATTCATATCAGTAATAAAAAGAAGTAATATAAGAAATATAAGATATCTAATATCAGTAATATAAGAAATTCATATCAGTAAAATATGTAATAAAAATTTTAATTGACTCAAAACATTATTTTAAAATAAAATCAATAAGTTTTTATATTAAAATTTATTTTTAATAAAGTACAAATCTGCAAAATTGTTAGTTATTATTACTAACAATTTTGCTTATAATATATTTACTTATTACTAAATATTTACTATATTATTAAATATTTACTTATATTAGGCAAAAGTATAATTCATACATTGAAATATCTAAGATTATGCTGCAATATAGTAGAGTTACTGTAATTTTTTTTTAAAAAAAAAAGCTCATCCAATTAAAATAATATGTATATATAAGAGATATTAAAAGCGTTTGTAAAATCCTACAAAGTTATGTGGATTTTTTTGCTATTTCCAATTTTTCAACTGTAATTGTGACATTACATGGTTTTAAATATAATAATTTGGAATATTTCTTGTTTTTCGTCCACAATAATAAAGTAATGCTTATCATCATAAAATAATTCAGGATAATTAATTTATTTAATGATGTATTTGGGAAATATATATAAAAAACCTTTTATTTATGTTAAGTGAATAACATGAATACTATTTTCTAATAATAATTTATAATGGTCAATCAAATTACATCACCAATCATCAGGAAAATACTCTATTTAGATTTCTGTGCAAAAATCAACAAAAATAATAAAATATTTTATAAATTTCCTAATTTTTTTTAACTAATTAACAAAATATATAAAATTTTAAAAGTTTTCTATGCTAAATTTTATTAAAATAACTTATTTTGTGGGAGACCTATAGTACCATATTTGAATTGATTTGAAGCCGTATTTACATATACACTTAAAATAATTTAATTAAAGCATTGCTAAACTAAATAATATACTAGAAAAGTAAAAGGTAAAGTAGTTACAGAATAAAAATATATTTATAAGATTTCAAATTACCATTTCTTAATTTAAAAATTTTAAATGTCAGACCTCTAATAATATTTTTTAAAAATCTAATTCAAAGTTTACAATTTACTTAATTTAAAAATTAGAATTATTGTCATAGATTATAGCATTAATTTCAATAAACTATTCTGTCAGATAAACATTAAAAAAGCATTAAACCTGGATTAGTATTTATGCAGATCGAATATTGATAATCTTTAAAATATAAAAGAATCTATTTCAACATAGTAAACTAGCAATGTTTTTCATTTGATTCGAAATACCATATGTTGCAGATTATGTATTTAAATAGTAAATGTAAAACACAAGTCAAATAGTAAATGTTTCTCTTAAAGTTGGTTGAATATTTTTGTTCATTCAGTGAAATATTTCAAATTGAATTTGAAAGATGTGTGATTAAAAAAAAAAAAAAAGATGTATATATTATTTATATAAAAATGTTCTTCTAAAAAACTAAAATATATTAACCTACACTTTTTATATAATATTCTTAATAATTACCTTTTTAACCTTTGTGATGAATTTATCAGTTTTTTAGATTAATTAATAAACACCTTTTATTTAGAAAAAAATTTTCTTGTCATGTTTTGTAACTCTCTTTTGATTATAAGTTTAAGGAACAAAAATGTAAAGGCTGTAGTATTAATGTTGTTCAAAAATGTTTATAAAACTATTCAGACACTAAAGTCTTTAATGCCTCTGAATTTCCAAATTTTCTGTTTCATTATTTATTGATGGCTATTCAGACACATAAAATTCTTAATGTATTTCAAATTTGATTTTATCTTTTTTTTAAATTAAAGTAAAAAATGATTATATGAATGGTAATGCTAATAAAAAATAAAAATATATTTCATTTTAGTTCCCAATTTGATCATGTTATAAGCTGATTATTTTTTGCTAAAAATTGAATTAGTACTTTAATTTTACAATAAATGTTATAAAAACACTCCAATTATGAATATTTTGAAATAAGGAAAAAGTTAATTATTTCTGCTCAAAAATTTGCAAAACAGTAACTATTAAATATTTTAAGACTTGCAAATTATTGTAAAATGATGTCAGAAAAATATATAGAAATCAAATATGTTTTTAAATACTATCTTTTAATTTATATTGTGTCGTCTAAGAGTGCATTGAACTTCAACATTCTTTTATTAGGGAATATTGAAGATATGTATACTAAAATGACAAATATCTACCAAAGCAACTGAATAAATTTAATATTTCTGCAGTTTGATAGTTTATTTAAGGATTATCTTATACATTATTAAATAAAAGTTCATTACATCCTGTGTTTTTTAGTAATTGATTTTTTAAAAATTAATTTCTAAAGTAAACATAATAAGATTCCAATTTTTAGTTTCAGCTTCTCATGCTTTCTAATTGAAAATTATGTTAGAAGTTCAATGTAAAACAGACACTTTTTAAATTGTACTAATTAACCCCTTAAAACATTAGTTTTTTTCAGGTAAATTGATAAAAAAAAAAATTATCAATTTGTCATCTATGTTAACTAAGTTTAATTATAATCTGGTCTCTCTCTCTCTTTTTTTTTTTTTTTTTTTTTTTTTTTGGAACAAATCTTTGGACATTAGGAATAAAATATTGTGAAGTACAAGAGCATCTATGTGAGACATATGCATGTCCTAATCTGCTGGTAACTTTCACCCTTGTCTAACAAGGGCAAATGACTTAAGGAGTTGGAAACCATTTATTTCTGTGTATAAAAAAAAACTAATTTGGGAATCATGTGTATCATAAGTCAAACAAAAAATGTGAGTCGATGTTTTAGCACAACGATTATTAATATTCAAGGATATAAATGAAAAAATGTTGAAAGTACTAGATGTCAATATTTGTAAGTTCATTGTATTTAGCATTAAATCCAGATTACTAAAATATTCTTATATATCTTTAGTCATTGGAGAAGACTATGGACATTTAATTTCTGTCCATGGTCTTCTCTAATAATCTTCTCCATTGTCTTCTTCAATCTTTTATATTTTTGTTAATTTTATTTTAAATCTATTTAAGATGATTTATTTCTATAAAATCTTAAAGTTGCAAAATGTTCTATGGTTATCCAAAACAGCATTAAAAGAAATTAGCACAAGTTTGGATTTTTTTTACTAATACATAAATATATATATAACAGTTTTGTGCAAATCTTTATTACTTGATAGGTTAACATATTTTAAAGTATGGCTTTATAAAAGTTAACTGTTTCTAGAGACAGAAAGCATTTTTTATAAATATGTACTGAACTAATTTTGTTTATGTCATTGTTTCCTTGTGTAAATATAAAATTTATCTTGTAAGTTGTTTTGATTTTTTATAATTATCTGTATTTTTATATTTATTACAAAATATTTGAGTGAAATGCATATTTTCAAATTGAAATAAGTTGATTGTCTAAAAAAGGAAAGCAACTATGTGCTTTCCTTTTTTAGACAATTAATGGGATAGTTTATTACTCATTTGACAAATGAAATCGCTCTCTACCTAGATATCATTCTAAAATATTTAAAAAAAGGACTGGCTGTTTAAATTGGAGACATTGCTGCTGTGTGGCTAGGGTTATCAAAGAGGATCATCAGCCATTTTCTTGAAAAATAAAAATTATCTTAATCCAGTATTTTTTAAATAGTAAATTTAATGAGTTACTCATTTGATGGTGCATAAAATTGTGTATCTCCAACTATGGCTTGGCTGGCATTTAATGATTTGCCTTTTAACGCCTTCAGTTAAACATACGTTTTTCCTTTTAAGAGTATATTTTTGTAGTGATAGAGCTCATTTTAAACTGTAAGTACTAGTTGGTTTAATTATTCTGAGCAAAAAGTAACCATAAAGTGACTGATAGTCTTCTGTGTAGAAAATTGGGTAATTTTTTGTTTGATACTATTTTCATTTTATATAGCATTAATAAATTTACATCAATTCCTGTTTAAAAATATTTTTTCTTTAAAATTCTTAAGTACAAATATTTCTTATGCAGTATTTTTTTTTCCATCAGAAAAATGTAGAGTTATATTTTAATGGAATTTTTTTTAAAAAATCATAAATAAAACTAAGCTTTACTTAGAAAAATATATTTAAATAAAATGCCTTATTTTTTACGTGCAATACAACTAGTCTTTCTTGTATTAAAAAGCAAATTTTACTTGCTATGTTTTTGGCATAATCAATTTTTGAGAAATTTTATATCAAAATTACAAATAAAATTATGAAATGCCCTGACTATAATAATCATACTGACTCAAGTTATTGAGTTGAACAAAAAGTATTTTTTTTTTCTTCTAATGAAAATAAAAGTTTATGGCATATAGTGTGTATAAAATTCTCCAGTTTTGTTCAATACTTTTCCACATAATAAATTTGAGGTGACTAGAACAAGTAGTAAGATGAAAATGTCATATCTAGAGAATTCAATGGTAATTAGAAGGCTGTAATATTATATCCAATACAAAGAAATACTTGATGAGTTGTCAAGCTTTTGAATGATCTCGTATCATCTTGGTGGCACTCTATATTTTTCAATTGATAAATTCTGGTCTTTTCTTATTGAATGAATAATTTAATTTCTCCTGTTTGATGGGAAAAAATATATTCTCTCTCAAAATCCTGACAAATAATTTTTTATATTAATCTTTGTTCTCAAAGGGCTTTGATTGAATTTATTTTTTGTGATCTCTTGCATTTAACATTGCAGTCAACATGTTCCTTGCTGCCAATAGTAATTAGCTGCATAAAGGAATAATTTGACATTTGAGTAAATTGCAGACATCAGTGGGGTGAAAAAAATCTCTTTTTGTGAAAAAATGTGAAGCAACTGTAAAATTTGAAATTAAATCAAGCTATTTCATATGATCTTGAATGATTAAATTTAAAACTTCAATTTCTCAGTGATCTTGGGAACCTGATTGTTTTTGTCCAATCTTTTATTTTTACCAGTGTTTACTGAGATTCCAGAATGTGGTGTATCTTTACTATCAAAATTATCTAATAGTCTCCCAAACCAATTGTAAGTTTGGTATTCTGCCAATAAATTTGGTACTTTTCCTTTGTACACCCATTAAATTTTTCTTACTTCAACAGCCTTTTCATCTTTTCAATAATAAAATAAAATGAAAATGCTTTTTTGACTTTCTGTATTTGAATCCATTAAACTTTCATAATTCTTTTGAGTCCATCATTACCGTTTCAAGAAACTGTTTCTACAGCGGCATAGAAAAAAATATTTCCTGCCAGAAAAGATGGTGTCTTTTTCACCCCTTTTATGAGTTGAAGATTTCGCCTTAACAA
The DNA here is from genome assembly GCA_026290005.1 of Latrodectus geometricus. Classification (NCBI taxonomy): domain Eukaryota; kingdom Metazoa; phylum Arthropoda; class Arachnida; order Araneae; family Theridiidae; genus Latrodectus; species Latrodectus geometricus. Next base: position 235,054 of record JAPDSC010087013.1, on the reverse strand, counting down.
ATCTTTATATTTTTAGGATGATGATTCGCTCTGGGTCTGTCATAATTTTGACTAACATGTAAATGGGTTTTCCATAAATGCTATGCTTTTTGATAAGCAATCTACTTTTTTCCTTTTGTTGTTTAGCATATCAGATTAAGTTGTGTTACAAAAACTTAAAGATATGTACCTGTGTCTGTATTGCAAATTATGAAATAGCATATATTTATTACACAGAATTATCTGATATTATTAAACTGTATTTCGCAGTCATTTTATTGGTTAGGTATTGCACAATTAGCGATGGCTTTTATTGTTTCTGTAAAATTAAACTAATATGTAACTGTATGATAAATTTCATTGATTTTTTAAGTAAAGAAACATATTGAGCTGTAATGAAAATGATAAGCAATAATTAATTGAATATTTTCAAAAGAATTCCTAAAAACAGCATGTCTGATATTAAAAAATATAAATAAAGATATTTTGTACTTACAAATTTAGTTCATAAGTGAATACATGTAAATTACCGAACTTATATTTGAAAAAGATGTGTCTGTTAACAACCATTTCAAAAAATTCTGTATGTTTATGGTTTTTATTTCTTTTTGTTATTAATGTTTTGTGTTATAAGTAATTACTGTATTCATTGGATTAAAATATGTGCTCTTTTATTTTTTTCTTTTGAGGAAAAAATTTAAAACGAATTTTCCTTTCTGTGACTAGTTATGAAACCTTTTACACAGTGAACATTGTGGATTCAATTTTGATATAAACTGATTAATTGTTTTTGAAATTATATTAGTCATACAATAAATTGTAAAATTCTAATCATTTTTCAATGAATGAAGGCTTGAAAATTGTTAATTCAAAGAGTAAGTCCCAAATGTAATTATATTAGTCTCAGAAAATATTAAGGTAATACTAAATATAAATTATCCTTAGTATTTTAAACTTTATATGAAAGAATATATATATATGTGTGTGTTACTGTGAAAGACTGAAATCAGACAATGTCGACATTCACCGGTGTATGTCAACAAACACCAAATATGTCAGTGAAAGAACGAATATTTTATTACATTCTTGTACATTCAGACTCTCACCAGTGTATGTCGACAATCACAGATATGCTCTGGTGGTGGTCGAAAAGAGAAGAGCCGACAAATAGGCGACTGGCTATTTCCAGCCAAATCCTTTGTGCTGGTGGAGTCAGTCAGTTTTATGCATATGCAATGTTCAATGGTGAGGGCAAAGTTTTCTTAATTTTTTTTTTCTGATTTCCTTATTTATACAGAATGGATACTGCAGTGAATTGTAATCTTTTTCTTGAAAAGTTAAATGTATCAATTGCTTTTATTTTTTTCGAGAAAAGTACTCTAAAATACTTTCTGAAGTGGTTTCTGCTAAAACTATGTGTAACACACCTTTGGATTACTGATGATTAAAACGTTTCATTAAAAATTAATGATGAAGAGAAGTTAATTGCACCATTAAAACCAGTAGAAACGAGTATACAGTATTATATTAATGACAATGAGGAATTGTTCAGTATACTATATGAAGCTCACACCAAGATAGGCCAAGGAGGAAGAACTCATATGCTTAAAGAGTTGCAAAATAAATACAAAATATTACATATGAATTTGTAATGTTATATTTAAATCTATGCAAACAGTGTCAAATGAAACACAGTGCATCTAAGAAAGGCATTGTTGTGAAACCAATGATCGGTTCTGAGTTAAACTCAAGTTATCAAGTCGATCTAATAGATCTGCAGTCAAACTCAGATGGTGAATATAAGTTCATAATGGTGTATCAAAATCATTTAAGTTTGTCCAGCTATGACTTTTGAAATCTAAGAGGGCTGAAGAAGTATCACGTTCTTCCAATATTTTTAACATTTGGTGCTCCAGCAATATTGCAATTAGATAATGGTAGAGAATTTAGTAATCAAGGCATATACACTTATGCGCTATCTGGAAAGATGTTAAAATAATTCAGGGAAAGCTTATCACAGTCAAACACAAGACTCAGTTGAAAGGGCCAATCAGGATATACAGAATATGCTAACTGCATGGATAAACGATAACAATACAAATAAATGGTCAGGTGGTTTACCCTTTGCTCAATCTGCCAAGAACACTACATACCACGAAGGAATACGCCAAAGTCCTTATGAAGCCATGTTTGACATTAAAATAATAGAGGTATAACATAGTCTTTTTTGCCAAGCAAACAAAGCACAAGTATCAAAACTGGGGAACAACTTGAAGAAGTCGCCAATACTTTTGAAACCGAAGAACAGCTCAAAGAAACTAGTAATACTTCTGAAAAAAATTTGAGCGGTGGTCAAACTGAAAACCAAATTCCAAATAAAAATATTGAAGTGGACTTGTGATCTACCACGTCTTCACCTCAAGTTCTGAATGAAAATAATGAGTTAATTTCTATAAAAAGAGCGACCACGGAAGTGAATCCTCTACTGCAAGCAACAAAAATTTTGTGAACCTCACACAATCAATTTCCTACTGCTCAAATTGATGATACTGTACGAATATAAGTTTTCTTTCTCATTTTGAAAGTACTGTGTGTTTTAAAGTTTTTAGTGTGTTATTTCTCTCAGAGAAAGAAGCAAAAAATTTATCATGACTGAATTACAGAGAGAAAAATATAAATCTCAGACATATTTAACATTCACCATTAGTGCATGATGAATGTCGACATTCACCGGTGAAAGTTAGAAATAAGGGTATTTAGCAAATGTTTCAGACATACACCAAGCGACTATGTGAATGTTGACATTGACCGGTGAATGTCGACACTCTCCAGATTTTGGTGTTTCACCGTAACATATTGATAAAATCGCATTTATTTAAATTTTAGGTAGAGATTAAAACTGCATTGTAAATAGGTTCACAAATATAAAGAAATTTTAAATATGCAACACATACACTTTTTGGTTGGAAAATACTTTCATTTTTAAGTAATAATAAATTGATTTATTCCTTTCTATTTGCATATTCTTGTTGAGAATCATAAACATAAGTGTTCATCCTGGAATATGTTCATAAACTATAGGCCTCTTTTAAATGCCATAAGGAAGAAACTAAGAAAGTTATCTAGCAAATTTTAACATACGTATGCCCAGGAATAAGAAAAAAAAAGGTACTTAATTCTCATTAATCAGTAATGGAGGATTGATTCAGGTATATTTTACCTCAAAAAGTAAGTTTCTAACACTAAATCCCAATTAGTTCTTTGTGAAGACATTTTTTGGTCACTTCTTCTTTAAAGTCAGAATATGAAAAAATTCTCATATTGCAATGAGAGTGTTTCGTAATGAAAATGTTTCGAAGGAAAGGGAAACAAAAATTCTCAAATACAGAGACACCTTAACATATGCAATTATAAATTACTCCATCAATTAAACATAAAATTCAAAATTTTTTTATTTGTAGCAAGTGGTAGTTAACACACATAAGGAGATAGCATACTATCAAATTAAAAGAAATATATTTATTTAAAACAAGAGTGACTGGCTTTTTATATTGTAGGAGCCGGAGCTTATGATGCATGTATTGTCAGCAGCAAAATCTGCTTACACGCTTCCGCGCTGCTGCCACACATTAAAATAACGAACATAAATGTTCAATGGGAGTTAAAAAAAACTTTATCTATATGACTCATCAAAAGAATAAGTCAAGAATTTCTTTCATTCTGGTCCATCAATATTAGTCCATTTTGAATTTTTTCTTTTATTACTTCCTGGATATATTTCTATTATTTGTGGAGCATACCTATTTTTTATCAGCAATAAAGTTTAAAGTATCGTCTGAAAAAAAAATAAAAAATTCATGTTCTTCAATTGAATCCTTTATTTCTTCAGAAAAACTTAAGTCATCCATAAATTTAAAAATGATATGTTTATCTTCTGTTTTAGCATCATGCCAATTAAAACCAAATGATACAAAAGGAATCTGCATCATTATTATTATCAAGAAAACTGTCTTTGAATTCAGATTTATCACAACAATCAGAATCACCATCTGCGAAGTTTTCTTCTAATTTATCCAATAAGTTTTTAATTATTTCATCAGTCAAATCCTTATGACTTGAAACCATCAAAAATATTTTTCAAGCGACAAAAAAAGCAACTGGTTACAATAAAAAATATTAGCTAAAATGTAAATGAATTTGCTTTCCTTTTATAAAGAGAGCAAATAAATACATTTTTTGGCCAAAATCTTCGCTTGGGCAAATTCCAAGTTTTTACAACTTTGAGGCACAAAAAAGCAGCAATTAAATCTCCCTCAACTGTCCGGAGAACGTTGTGCACTTGAAAGGGAGAAAAAATCTATTGTATAACTGTTGTACCACAGCTGTCTTCAGAGACACTCATTTCGTGGTACAACAGTTGTACCACCAGGATGAAAAAGTTAAAAAAAATGGTACTTACATGTTAATGTCAGTGTAGCCACTTTTGTGCAAGTCAAATTCATCATGGATGTCACACTTATATATCTTAAAACTAAAGAAACCAATTATTATAAAAGATTCTTAGTTACATATTTTATTAAAAATATTTCTAATAGTAGCATGATTAATAGTAATTTTGGCTGCTGTGATGCTAATACACAAATACCACAAACTTTGATATCAGTTATCAAAATATGTAATGGCAGTATGACTTTAGTGTGAACTTAGGTATAAAAAGATATACAATGTGAGTCTAATTGTAGTTTTGGTAGGAAATTAAAATTGTCTCTGAATAATTCACAATGGTAATATAAATGTTATTTTTAAATTACCTTTATTCTCTACTAAAAGTCAACTTTTTTGATTGGCAGAAACTGAGAAGTATAAAATGAAAATTATAATTGAATTCAACTCTGATTGTTATCCATTACTAGTGTGATTAGATTCCACTTGTTAGAGCAAATATAATGCCAAATGCTTATTAAGTCTATAAACAGGATTTTTCCTTTGCATAGACTGGAGATGCTATCATGATGAGGTAAAATATGACACAGCTAACTCCTTATAAGCTAATACAGGATTTATAGTTGAAATTCATTCGGTACATTATATTTTCAAATTTGTAAGTTTATTTTTACACTTTCTAAAAATCCAACTAGATTGCTGTACAAGTTATTTTTATTTTTTGTTTATTTGCTTAAGATATTTTATCTTAATAAGTAGTGTAAGGTAACAGTTTACTAAAAAAGATGATCCAAATGATAAAATTTAATTTTTCATTTAAGAAAATTTTCTTTTAAAGGGTTGAATTTCAACAACATATGACTACCTTTATGAAATTGTATGTTTATTTGAGAAAGCAGTTTTCTAACCATATTCCATCATATAATAAAAAGCTAAGTAATGTTTAATACATTGATTACTCATAATACATAAAAGTAACAAAACACAAATAAATGAATTTAGGCACACTGAAAAAATAAAATAGAATTTAAAAGTAATCAATTTATAAGTAGATGTTTATTTGATAGTCAAATATCTACTACTTTATTATTTAATGGATACACAATTATTTTTTAATTTATAATAGCAATATTTTGCTAAGTCATTACCAAGTAAATGAAGCAATTTTTTAATAATTTGGTAGAAAACTTTTAATTTGTTTTGTATAAGTAAATTATCTTCAACTTCTTGCTTGACATTTTTTACTGTCTCTCGGGTGGGGTACAGTTTGCCAATTTATGTCAGGTATTTAATAATTAACATTATTTGTCTTTGGAATGTCTAAGTGTCCATGATAAACTCTATGCTTTGCAAATGAGCCATTTTATTTTATTTTTTTATGATAAATCCAGAAAAAGAAAAAATAATTTTTCTGCAGGGATAAAAATTTTCTTAAAGATGTCATAAAATTCCACTGAATGTTAAATATCAGGTTTTGCAAAATTTTTATTCATTTATTTATTTATTTATTTATTTTTTTCAAAAATTAATTTTTATTTCCACTTTTTTCAAATTTTTATTCTCTCCATTTTTTTTTTTTTTTTTTTTTTTTTTTTTACCTTAATGATGACAAATGTGCTGATTTTTGTGATATTGTTAAAATTATTTTCGGATTTTTGAGTGATTCTAGTTAAAAGATTGGTTATAGAATTAATTCCTATTATGTTAGAAAATTAAGATACTATTATTTTGCTGCTGAAAAGTAACTATATTATATTAATCAAGTTAAAATATTATTGATTACTTAATTGTCTCCTTATCTCAGATTTAATAATAATTATTATTAAATCTAAGATAAGGAGACAAATTATCTTTTGTTCTTATTAAAACTTTGTCAATATACAATTGTAATTCAATGTTTTATTTTGTATTCTAGGTTAAGTTTAAGAAGTGGCCTTTGTATATCCATCTGAGACCTCTTTGTTCCTGCCATACAAATTTATAAAGAATTCTAAATATTATATGCATATATATCTGAAATGGAGAAGTATCAGCAATTAATACTTCTTTTGCATGCACATGAGTGTGAAAAACCTGATTCCACAAATAAGGAAGTGAGAGATGAATGCAATGTAGATCAGTGTCAAGTTATGAAAAACTTATTAAGTCATATTCGGATATGCGATGCTGCAAATGCATGCACATTTCAAAATTGTGTTTCTATTAAATTACTCGTATTGCATTGCATATCTTGTACACAAAAAGAGTGTGAAACCTGTTCGCCACCTAAACAAGCTAAGGTCCATGAACAACAACAACCACCTGTTGTCCAGACAAGTCTAGCAAATCAAGTCCCTAATCCAACAGTGGTGCAACAAGCCAATGCATCACTTGGACATTCATTTAGTTCTTCTAATCATGGAGTAAGGGATTCTGGGATGCAGAATCAAAGTTTGAATTCATCTCTCGAAACTGAGGAAAGTCTTCTTTCTCGGGTTGATTCTACTGTCGTTAGTACTTGCCCTCTCGTAAATAATATCGGTTGGCGCCAACATTTTACATCAGATTTGAGACAACATATTATTAAAAGATTAGTCCAAGAAATTTTACCTGCAATTATTAAGGATAAAAATGATTTAAAAAGATCTACAATTAAAAGAGCCACTCGGTATGCTAGAAGATTTGAATATCTTATGAACGAGGCAGCAAGTGACAAAGATGACTATTTTCGTTTGGTTGCTGGAAAAATTTATCAATTACAAATGCGTGCAAAGCACCTTGCTAGCGGTGATAGACCAAAAGTTTAAAGGTCTCAAATTAGCTCTCTTTGAGCTGTTTCATTAATTGAGTTAATCCTGCTATTTTTATTAGTATTAAGGAAGGAGTATATATTGTTGTAAGTTTTCTTGTATTTACTTGGTACATATTTCTCAATTTAAAAATAAATTTTCTTTTAAAATTAAAATTTTGCACATTTTCCTCTTTTAGATCTTGCCCATAAACGTAGCCAGTTAACCCTGTAAATAAAAATTCGTTTCAAATTAAATTTCACATTATCAGAAAAGTTCCTATTATTTTTTAATAAACATTAATTTGTGTCAAACAGTTGGTTATCTTCATTAGTTTTAAACAAATTATCTAAAAGATATGCTTTAAAAGTGTTATATATTTCAAATAAATTTTGAATCCAAAATTATTATTTGCCTACTTTAAAAAAATTTATTTTTTATTTAGAGACATTTTTAGAACAAAATAGTTCTCATTTCCATAAAAGTTAAGTTCTTGACGTTTCATTTTATTGTGACTTGACTATTGCTATACTTGAGAGAATTTTTGTTTGAACAAGTTTTTGATTATAATAAATGTATAATCACATAAAATAATTATGCAATTCTTTTTCTTTGCTGGCACTACCACCTGTTACAGATTAATGCTACCTCACTAATTCTTCCCCACCTAGCTTTATCTTGTATAATGTTCTCTAAGTTGCTGCGTAATTAGCCCTCGTGTTCAAAAAATCACCATTAAGTGATGAACAAACCAAACTGTATAATAGCTAACTTCTATTGTTCTTAGTTCATTTTCTACCTCATTCAACTATCTAGTCCTTTTCAATGCTTTCCCTTCAAAATTGAAGCACTGACTTTCTTCAAGAACATGTCTTAATGTGTGGCCTAATCACCTAATGCAAGATGCTTTTGCCACCTTCAGGATGTTACATTCACTATACTGTATCTACTCTGTAACTATTGATGATTTTTTAAATTTGCAAATAAAAAGTTTTGCATAATTAATCCAAAAACCTTCAGCATCCAAAAAAAGACAGTGCATATGATACATTTGGCCTGGTTAGATTGGCTTGAGTGTAAAAAGTTCGGGTTTATGCTATGCGATGTTTCTTAATTGGATTTTTTGGACAATTTGCATAGGATCCAGTGTGTGATCCCCCCCACAGTTGCAGCATTTTGGTTCTTCAAGGAAGTCAGGGCATTCTTTTGTAGTGTGTTGCTCTCTGCATTTCACACAATTAGGCCTGAGGTGGCAAACTGAAGAACTGTGGCCATAGCTTTGACAATTACAACATTAAAGTGGGGTGTGATTTTCTCTGTTTAATTTTGATTTTAGATCTTTGTCAATGTTTTCCTTGATGATTTGGATTAAGTTAACGTAGTTTTCAGTAAATTTGACAAATATAGAAGGAGGAGGGATTCAAATTGGTTGGTCAGCGCTAATAGTTTCAGTATTTTCTATAATTACGTCGTTGCTTCCGCGTTTGTTTGTAAACAATTGAAATTATTTTTGACGTTTGGAACTGTCCGGGCAGGGTGGGAAAGTGCTGATAGTGACTTTTTTGGGGTGGATGAATCCATCCGTATCAATAATATTCCTTATGCGACGTCTATCTGTGTTTTGGGTGTTACAATTATTGTTAGAGGTGGTGTTATTTAAAGAGTTGTTTACAGAGATATTTATGTTGCTGTTAAAAGGTTAGCATAGTGAATAATTGCATTATTATATACATAATTAGAATTATCAATGGGGATACATTTTTCAATATCAGAATTGTCTACAAGGGGAAGATTGTCACTAAGGTTATCAGTACAGTTATTGTCATTATTATTACTGTATATAATAGGATTGTTGCCCATGGTGAGGTTTTCACAACTAAAAAGTTCAGTTTTTTTGCGAGTTCTTATTTTTCAGTTTGTTTGCTGGAAGTTGTTTTTTAATTAGTATTTTTTTTTTTTGTGGTCTTTCTAGCAGTGGAGACCTGACTATGAGTTGGTTGGACATTTAGGAATAGTACAAAAGCCAACAAAATTGTACTTACCCAAAAGTAGCTGGAAGAGTTTAAAGTTGTTTTGGTATGCCATATTAAAAACTTTCCAAGCAATATCATTTACATAGTTTGAGTTTACACCCTCTATTTTCTGCATTTGCACTTTAAAAATTGCGGCATTCATATAAAAAACCTCAGCTTTTGTTTTGATTAATTGTAATAATTCACATTTTTTGAGACGGGATAAGTCTCCCTTCTCGCAGGAATTAACTTTTTCAAGAATTGATTTCACACTGGGATCATCGACAGGGTTATCCAATTCGTTGGTTTCACACAATGTGTCATTAGACATCACATCTTGGTCACGGTATATTAGAAGTATAAATAGTAGTGTTCTTAATGTATTTTTTTGTTCATGATGTACAAAGTGGTGAACCTCTTCTTGTAAAATATTTTTGTAGTTTTGTTTTATGTATTCTGATATTTCATGTGGAATTTTATAAATTGCAACACTGCACAACTTATTCTTTAGAACTGATTACATCATGGTCACCAATATATATGTGTATATCTATACCTCCCCCCCCCTTTTATTAACAAATTTCCTTCTATATATTTATTTTGGAAAAATATTTGTTATTTAAACTTATTTTTGTAATTTTGAATCTATAAACTATATATAAGTATTTATACATGAAAATGTTTCTTCCTTATTCTTAATTCCTGTTAATTATGGGGATAATTATTTCTTTGGAAAAAAATGTCAAAAGAATTCACAGAGTCTTCCTCCAGCAATATTATATCTGGAGATGTCATGCAGCTGAATAAATCCCACTACTCCTTATTACTGATATTTTTAACTATTCGTTTCATTTTTAATAATTATATATTGACTCTTAAAAATGGTAAATAAGTCAAAGTGTGAAAAGTAAATTTTAAAAAAACCACCAAATATAATTTTTTGTTATAACCTTTGGTAGACAAGTATTGTAATTTATTTTTTTTTTTTTATGTAAAACTTTGTCATTTCTTGCTGGTTTATGTATTATCAATTCTAAATATACCAGTTGTGTAGATACTTTAGTAATAATATTTCAATATTTTGAAAATCATCTTGTGTTTTAATTTTCACTTAATTCACTTTTAGATACTGTTCTTAATGCTGAAATTTTAAGCAGTGAAATTTAATTATGTATTTTATTGCTCACTTTTTTAAATGATAGGTTTAACATTAAATGAACAGAATATTAAAAAACGGAATGCTTAATCATTTAGAAATTCTTTTGTCCAGGTGGAAATTTAAAATTTTCAATCTAATTTTCATATGTAAAATTGGACTTTCATATATTCAAATATTAATAATACTTTTTAAAACAAGAAGAATTTTGAATTAGTACCATCTTTATCACACAAAAAGAATGAAATGAATTCAAAATCTTTACAAAGTTCTTGATAGGATTTCTACAAGATAATACGTTTTGATTACATAAAGCTATCACTAGACTTAATAAATCAATTAAACATTAAATAAATTTAAGATTTCTAAATATTATAATTTTTTTATTATTGTGACATTCATATAGTAGAACTAAAATTAATGCAGACAAATAATTTTTGTCTTGGGAAGTAAACTTATCATTGCTTTTTAGTCAATTGCAATTTCCTCAAATCCTTTTTGCTCTTTGAAATGAAATTATGTAATTAAATAATAATAATTGTAATGTAATAATAACTAGATGAAATTGGGTATATCATATTTATTAAATAATGCAAATTAAGTACAAATTCTATAGTTTTAGTTGAAGTTCATAACTTTTTATATGAAAAAAAAGTTTTTATATAATAATAGCATGTCTGTGCTGTTTGTTTTGTTTATGAGTTTCCTATGAAAAAAAATTATTATTTAGTTTATAGAAATAATGTTCTTCAATTAGTGTGAATATATTAAATGTAGTTGTTTTTCTTTCTAAAATAATAAATAGGAACAGTCAATTTAATATCTTTTTGATGAAAAAAAATATAATAATAAAAAGCTGTTTTTCAAAATTTTGATCTTGAGTAAATGATTCAGTAAAGTAAGAATAAAAATTTCTTTTATAATTTAAATTCTAAATCCCTAGAAATCTGATTTAGTAAATTTATAGTAATGATAAGCATTTTTTTAAATGCTTATATTTGGTTTAAGTATATTTAGATTTAATATTGTTTTATTCTTTTCTAAATTCAGAAATTGATTCTTATCCCAAGTTGTACAGGGATATTAGACCAGTGTTGGCCTTATTTTGAATATTGATGAATGTTGATATTTTAAATAATATTATATTTGAAAAATTTATTTGCTTCAATTAGCCTAGAAATTTCATTTATTTGAATTATTTTAGAAGACTGTTGCTTTAAAGCATTTTTAAGTTTACTTATGTTAATAAATTATGTATAATACTTTATTCATATCATTATGTGAAAAATAAATACTTTTAATGCTCTTGTCACATTTTCAAGTTTATTTGAAATAAAGTCAAGAGGCATTAGCAGTGAATTGGAATTTTGAATTGTGATCAAAGTTCGTTTCTTTGCTTATTTCTTCGTTAGTGGTGTTATTTATACTATTTGTTCCTGCTGCATTTGAGTTTAGTTTCAACTACTTTCTTATCATGGCAGGTAGTAAATTTATATCTTTTAAATGCAATGCAAGTAAGCAATCAAAAAATATGAAACAACAAGTATTTAATGCCATTTGAATGTTCTTAACAGATTGGTGTTCTTGCTAAAAGAAATTTAAGTGGATTTTACTGTAATGATAACAATAATATTGTATCAATAAAGCTATTTTCTTTTAAATCATTTTAGCCATATATTGCTATCATTAATTTCCATTAGTATTTTAATTGTAGTAAAAAAAAAATTATCATTATCGAAAATTTTAGTTTTGAAATAGGAAATGTTTTTTGTAGTTGGATAGTCATAAGCATGTTTAGTAATGAAATATAAAAATTTAAATTTCATAAATATTTTTTATCAGTCTAATTTTAATAAACCTTAACATGAATGCTTTATTGTTGTGTTGCCTTGTTTGGATACAAAGGAAATAATTTAGGAGTCTACTTTTCTATTGAAATTTATCATTATTCTTTATTTTATGCTTGTTGACATTTATTTAAATTTTACTATTTTGACTAATTTTCTTTTTCAACGAACATTTTAAGTAAAGGTAATATTTTCAGTTGCTGTGTATTACTTCTATTGAATCTACCGTTTTTTTTTTTTTTTTTTTTTTTTTTTTTTGGTTAAGCTCCTTAGCTTATATTTGGCAGACCTTGATTTTAAATATTTAATCATTTCATTCCTTTCATTTGTATTATATACATTAATATTTGATGTAAATATTAAAATTTAAATTTCTTTATTTCATAAAAATTCAGATAATGTTAATAAATTAGAGGATCAAGCTATGGATGAAATTTTTTTAACGATATTAAGTTTGACTCTGACTCATTTGATTGGGAAAAATTAATCTTACCTGTTGATATATGCAAAAGTCAACATGCAAGTAAATTGCTTGATAATTTTTCAGGCTCTCACCACTCAAATTCTTCCAATATATTGACTGATTCAATTAATTTTCGTGGAATTAATTATAAAAATTCATGACTTGAGATGAATACAAAAGGTGCTGAAGTATCTTTAAAAGACAAATTGAAATTTTGTGCTGTTAAGTACAAGAAAAGAGGTGCAGTACATTGAGTAACTTGTAAAAAATATTGAAGCCTCATCATCCAGAACTTCCTCTTGATAGTAAAACTTTATTACAGACTTGTAGGGAATTACATGTTATTCAAGTTTACAAAGAAGAGTATTGTTAGTTTGGAATTATAAAACTTACTTAAAAAGTAAATTTGAAAACTCTTTGTCCAGACAATGTTATTAATTTACGATTGATTGTAATGCCATGTAAGATATCTTCATTCATAATAGCCAATTATTATGGGTGATGAAAAACAGTTGGCATTAAACAATTTTTAGCAGATTTTGTATGTGAAGTAAATGAATTAAAAGCAAATAAGAGTTTGAATAAAATTCTTTTAAATTTAAATTTGGTATATATTAATTGGGATGCACCTGCTAGAGCATTTGTTAAATGCATCTAAAATCACAATTCTTACTATGGCTGTGGAAAATGTGTAAAAAAAGTTACGATTTTAGATAGACATGGCAAATTTTTAGAAATAGAAGCTTCTCTCTGGAGGGATCAATCTTTTTCAGTTTCTCACGAATTTCATCTCATAAATAAAACGTTTTTGCTGAACCACAATTTTGGGCTGGTGTCAGATTTTCCTTTAGATTGTATGCCTTTAGTTGATTTAGGAGTATTTCAAAAAATAATTATTTATTGAATTCTTGTTGAAAAAAGAAAAAATTAGTATAGTGCCCATATCAGTCGCAAGCAGATAACAGAAATATCATATAGGCTTCTTTCATTCCCGCAGTCAATGTCTTCTGAAATCAGTCACAACAGGGCCCAGAAGGACCTTGTTGTGTTAAAAGGAGTTTCATCAAAAAAAAAACTTATAATTATTTTTTATGTCAGCATGTATCTGTTAATGTGTTGAGCTATCCTAGTTATTGCAGTCAAAATGTGCGCTTTGATTTTGCTGTAAATCTTTTAAAAAGTTTTCAATAAAGTATGAGAAAATTATAAAGTAAAGTAGTTTTAGTATATAAAGTTCACAATCTTTCGCATGTTGCTAATGTTGTTAGCTTGAATGGAAGTGTATGTAACTTTAGCTGTTAGTTTTGAAAATATTACCTTGGGCAAATTAAGAAAATGTTACGAACTCAAAACAAGTTTTTGTCCCAAGTACTTGTCAGTGCAAATCCCAGTCTATGCTGAAAAAAACCAAAACTGTTAAATGATTGCCCCATGTAAGCCCATTTATATCAGATATTTATAATAGTGAGTGTAAAAAAGTTATTTTAAAATTTTCATTTAAGCAATACGATAGTTGTATACAGTTAAAAGAATTCTATGGGGAAAATTATAATCATTAAATATATTTTTAAAAAATTCAAATCACATGAATATATTTTTAAAAAATTCAAATCACATGAATGTATTTTAATTTATAAAAGTTATATATACTGAAAATTATATTTCCAATCCTTGTGAATCCAATATTTTAAGTTTTTGTATTGATCGAAATCCGACTGTTGTGACAATTTCCAATCTGTTGTGTAAATGCATTTTAACTTGGCAGAGCATACCGATGGGTTTGGATTAGAGCACAAATTTTATTAACTATGTAATTATATCTTTTATATCAAATTAATAATGCAATTGACACGTCCAATTAATTAAAATTAAAAATAACTGCCGTAAGCTTTATATCTCAAAGGTATCCTATATTTTTACCCACATGAATTTCTAATTGCTCAGAAAGAGAGACTCATTTTTAGAATTATAAATATTTTGAATTTTGATTAACTTTGCTGAATAAGGATATTTATTTTTTGGACTAAAGTAGCTAACAAGCATTTGCTATTGTTTCATTTATTGAGAATTCTATAAGGATAATACCCTCAAAAACAGGATAATAAATGAATCAGAATCATTTTGACCCTATATATCTTCAACAGCTATCAGGGCCGGCGCTAGGGGTGGACAAGCCGGGCCCCTGCCCGGGGCGGCAACTTTAGGGGGCGGCAAATTAGCCCTAAAATTAAATTTCTCAAACTTTTAAACATTTTCTCTTCCTAAAATAATAGAGTTTTGATCCATGATATACTTAACTTTTTTGTTTAAAATGAATCATATTTTTATGCATTAAGATATTTGGAAACAAACCCCTAACACCCTGTATATATACAGGGTGTTTTTTAAACATACAGCAAAAATTTGTTTCGAAGATACAGGGCGAACAAAATTTTTGACAATATAACAACATTTTATTACCAAAAATTACAGGTAAAGTTTTTTAATCTACAAGAACTGTTAAAAATAATGACCTCCAGCTAGAATAAGAATGCACCAGAAATGACTCTTTCCTTTTTTTCTGCGCAACCCTAATTTTAATTTAGTGCCAAAAACATAAATTAATAAATTAGTATTTTTTTGCTAATCAAAACTTCAACATTGCTGATGATTGCAATTTTTTTACTCGTTTTATTTTACCATTAATTGTGGAAAGGATTTAGGTTATCTCTTTTAATTTCTGTTATAAAGGGGCGGCATTTTACCTCTTTGCCCGGGGTGGCGAAGCTGCTAGCACCGGCCCTGCATCTATTGTTAAATAAATCAAAGGTTCAATTCTGCTGATGATTGGGAAAGAGTAAAAATAGATCAAGATGTATGTCTATAAACATATGTATTTTATTTGATTCATTCAAAATTACTAAGTTGAAGAAAAAAGTTGCTGAAAATATTTGAAATATTGGTGGTGATTCTTCTGAAGAAGAATCTAATCTTAAGAAGCGAGGAAGTTTGCTATGAAACATGTACATCGTTCAGATGTATATGTTTCATAGCAAACGAAACTACAATTAAAAATCTTTTTAGCCTATTCAAATTCATGTGTTTTGTTCGGTTTATCACAGTAGTTCAAACCAAAGGATTCATCAATAAAGTATTATAGGGACTAGACTGTTTTTACTTCCACAGACTCCATTAATGCATATGCCAAAATTATTGGGATACGCATTAAAAAGTGTTTTTGGGGTCAGTGAACTCCCATTTTTGAGTTAAACAATCATGCTATATGGCATCAAGCATATGCAAGAAAATGTTACATTAAATTTTTCTCAGCCGCGCACAGAAAACGAGCTCAGACGTTTTTTGGTCTATTAAATTGTTACCAAAGAGCCTTCAATAGAGATGTAAAATTCTCGGGAACAAACTTAGCCAATCATTTAGTTTTATAGATTATTTTTTTGCATAAGAAATACCGTAAATAATTTTTAAGCAAAGCGTACCGAATAACCGGAAAATTACTAAACTAAGCTTGTGATCTAAAATGTTGTGAAGCCAATGGTTCTTATTTTAAAGTTTCATTTAATGCAACTACGGGAAAATTGTTTGATCAAAAATAATATTGTTTTATTGGAACAAATAGTGATTCTTCTCTTCATTTTTTTTTTTAATTATCAGTTCTTTTAAATAGTAAAATATTTATTTTTTGCCGTCATACGTTAGATAGGTAGCTTCAAGCTTTACATGTATTCGAAATTGTTTTCTTTGAAAATAAATAAATAATGTATTTCTTGATTTTCTTGATCCTTGTATTAAACTGGAAAAAAAAATTCTTATTTCCAATGACATAAGAAAAAGACAAACTCTTACAAGGAACAGTGGACAATATAAGAGAAAAAAAGTAGATATCTCATTAGCAGATGTCGGGTTCTCCAATAACGCTTCACTTCAGGGTCTCCACCCAGATTCTATCATCTCAATAGATTGTTCCTGTCCATAAGTTCATTATATCCTGACATAATGGGCAATTTGGGTCAGTGTAAATTCCAATATTAAACAGAAAATTGATGATTTAAAAATGAAAGAAAATAATGCCAAGGAAATTGCTTTCACTTTTTTTTTCTAATTGACAAATATATAACGCTCTTTTTTAAATTGTGTAAAAAAATTGTTGACATTTTTAATTTACCAATGATAAATAAAGACACTATCTCAACTGAATATGTGTAAATGGTACACAGATTTAACCACAATATGTAAATGAAAGTTGTGAACTAAAGAGTTCTTCCATCATTTAAAATCATATCTTGTAGGAATTAATATGGATAAATCTTATAGAGAGAATAAAAGTCTTTTCTATGCTATATCAAAAGCAAGCTAAGAGATGTAGAAAATGCAAATTATATGCAGATAGCTTTAACTCGATGTTGTTCTGACAATGGTTACCATATGAAAATCAAGTAGTACTAAATATAGTAGATGTTAAAAAAAGGCTTTTTCCGAAAAAAAAAAAGTGAATACAATATTTTGCCTTTCATAATAATTTTCTAAATACATTTTCTATAGTAATAATACAGTTTTGTTAAAATGAATGATGTCATTTGATGTGTTTACAACAATATTTTCAATACGATTGTAAGAGTAATAAAATATTCAAAATATCTTTTTTAAAATAAAGAATAATATTTTTAGGTCGCTTTAGTTTTCTTGCATTTATGATTCATTGTTAAAAGAGCCCCGCTATTGTAAACACTGTGTGAGTTGTGCTTAAATTATTAGATTATAGTTTCCCTTAAATTGACAAATTCCATTTATATTCTTTATAATAAATTTGTTAATGAACATCTTAGCCATTAAGATTTATTGCACATGAGGATGCCTCTGGATTATGGTTCTTTCTCTATTTGAAAAAATCCCATTATATATAAAATTTTCAGTCTCCCCCCCCCCACTGCTGTTGATGATGCTTCTAAAATTTTTGTCATTTGAAAAAGTCCAATTATGTATAAGTTTTCTATATAGTTTCTTCATTTACATGAAGTTTTTTCATTTTTAACTATAATAATCGTTAAATTTACATTTATTATCATGTCTCATAAGTTTTCAATTAATATTTATTTTAATTGATCTTTTGTCCAAATATGGTAAACTTAGATTTTGAAAAATAACGATTGTTAACAATAATAAGATAAGTATATAAATAATGGTATTTAGAATAATGTTTAAATGAAATAAACTCGCATCAAAATAACATTACAATTTGCATGTAATTTTGAAGTGCACTAAAACTGTAAATATTTTTCCAAATCAATTACAAATCTCTTTATTTGTGAAGAGGGAAATTATCAGAGTATTCTAGAATTTCTCAATAGTAACATAGCCATTTAAATTGACCCAATCAACTTTCGAATTGTTAGCAATTTATTCGAAACTATAATATAGCTTCTTAAATTAGCAAAATCTATTTAATATTAAAGACACATAATAATTCAATATATAAAAAAATAATTTTATGCTTTTTCTTTCATTGGAGTTAAATTGTTAATTTATTATAATTAAAGTATTTAATTTATATTACATGACGTCAGACATTACGTCATAGTTTCCTCCCATTCTTTCAGCGGTGAATTCGCTCTACTATGTTTTTCCGGCGAATTCGCTTATAGTTTAAGGCTGGTCTAAAATTGACTGCTCTGAAAATATTAATGTCATTTTGACATAAGAAAATAGGTATATTAATTTTCTACGCTCTTGTTATAAAAATCTTGAAAACTCTCAAACAAGTAGGTCTATTGGACGTCCATTAGATGCCATTTGGATGATCCACCTTGGTCCAGTAGACGTCCATGAATGATCTTGTAGACCAGTGTTTCCCAACCTTTTTTGTGCCATGACCCACTTAAATCTTTTTAAAATTTCTATGCCCCCTCATGTAACACACATAATTTTTAATATTAAAAAAACTGAATTTTTTACTTAAGAAACTTAAATGATAGGTTTTAGGAAGGAATCACTAGGAAATTTTTAACGAAACACAGTAAGTAAAATTTCAAAACGTAATGAATAACTTAAATTCGAAATGATTTTAATAAAGATTTTTCTATAAATTAAATTTTTGATGCTTGCTGTACAGAGATCTTATATTAGGTTCCAATTTGGTTAGCTTCAGTCTCAAGTCTCTCCGTTGTCTTACATCCAGACGATTTCCCCCCCCCCCCTTTTAACCAGTAAATTATTTACAGTACTGAATCCACATTCAGCTAAATATAAAGACGGAAACCGTAACAAGAGTTTTCTTGCATATTTGGTTGAATTCGTATATTTGATTTCTGTTTCCTTACAAAACCATGTACACTTCTTTTATATTAAATAAATGAATTAGTTTTAACTGAATCATTATTCTGCATTTCAGTGAGTTCTTTTTGATTCTGAATATTTGATATGTCAGACAAATCCACTAACCCATCACCCATGTTGGAAAATCAATTTGTTTTAAATCAGAAAATCCTTATTTTAAATCAACCGATAGAATTTTCAAATGATCGACAGTAACAAGTAAAGCAGTACCATTTACTTCACATTTTTGAAGCCAATAAAACTGTTTAAAGTTTTGATTGTTAACATATTTCTGAAATAACTAAATATGAGTAATGAAACCAAATATCTTCTCTTTTGCACCAACAAGAGTTTTTGTTCCTTGAGGTTGCTTATTTAATATATTTAGCTTTTCAAAGATATTGGCAAAATAACTCACAAATGCTTTACCATCGACTGTTAACAGATACTTTATTTCAGATTTCTCGCTTAAAATATCGCCAAGAGTATCAAACAGTTCCATAAATCTTTTCAAGCAGTTCTTTTTAGAGAGCCATCTTATTTCAGTTGTGAAGTCTTGTACGGTCTGCATTTTATTCTTCCCAAAATAGTTTGAAGAGATCCTTCATATCTGGCATTAGATTTAATAGCATTGATACACTTTATTACTGAATACAATACTTCGTTTTAAACAGGTGAGATTTTTTTAGCTACCATGTTTTCCCTATGAATAACACAATGCACAAGAATCATTTCTGGATTCTCATCTTTCATTAATTTTAAGAAACCATTTTTCTTGCTCATCATATTAGGAGCATCTTTTGCAGCACAAGATAGATGTTATATTTTTCATTGGTATTTTATTGACATCTAAGTAGTTTTTTAACTTATTATATATATCTATGGAGGTAGTGGTGCTATCTAATCTTTTACAGAATATTTCTTCAGCAAAATGCCATTTATATATCTTACGTAAGTTTTTAATATTATCAAAGTTGATTCATCCATTTGCACTGAGAAGTTTCTTGTTTTCAGTTTTTCAACAAGTTGTTTTTCAATATCTTCACTCATTTCGTGTATTCTTCCGCTAACAGTATCGTTACTAAGTGACATAGCTTTTACATCTTTTACAAGAATCGTTTTAAGAAATGCTGATATTGATGGTTTTATGAATAAATTCTCTCCTATACTATAATTTTTCACCCAGATTTAACAATGTATAAAAAAAATTTGATAACTAGCCAAAAGAATACGATTATGAGTTGAAGCGTGAGTAGCAAATAGGGACTTTATTGTTGTCCTTTTTTCAAAATGTTTCTTTAAAGTTTGAGAGTAATTCAAATCTGAATTAATATAAGTATTATGTTTCGCCTTCAAATGCTTCTCGAGACGAACTCGTTTCATTGATTCGTTGGTCAAGTATTGCAAACATAAAAGACAAAAAGGAAACCACTCATCATGAAGAGCGGGTATGAGCCCAAATTTTAAATATTCCTTCAAATATTGACGAACTTTTTTCTTTCTTGCACCACTTATTTTAATATGGTTTAAAATTAATTTAATGTGACATAGAGTAAACATATACTAAAAAATACACATTTATTTAAATGTATATAATTCATTTACCATACATCCACGTTAAAATAACATATTTTTCGACATATATCATGTCGAGTCCATTTTCGAATTGTCCACTTAACAATCAAATCAAAATTCGGTGTATGTTGATAATACAGAACCTATTCTTCTCCATATTACTGACAAAAGCACTAATAATCTAATATTGCTTTAACAATTAAAATTCTTAATACATATTTTTTATTTGTTCTATCAATTTTTTAAGAAGTCTATTTATACCTCTATTCATAAATGCAAGAGCTGAGAAATTATTGATATCAGTCTCTATATAAAAGCTATTGAAATATATATTTCATTCTACAAGTTTTTTTTTTTTTTTCACATGTAACAATTTTGTGGCAAATAATGAATGAAAATGTTTCAGCGCCTATGATTTTTTTTTTATGAAGGATACCATTTTAAAAAAAACAGTGTTTTGAGTTCTTTATCAATAATATAAGCAAAATACTTCAATGGAATTTGAATTCTGGTACTATTTACTGGATTTCAATAAATAAAATACTATTATTTATCAGTAGAATAGTTATCAATATTAATAACACTCACAACTTATTAGAATATACTAGTTTTTCAGGTACACCTACCCTATAAGAGATTGAACTTTTGTTCTGGAGCTTCCACAACTCTCTTATTAGAATATCTTCCAGCGAAATTTATGAAATTAAGATGACTGATTTATAAATTTACTGTATTCTAATCAAATATTCTCTTAGTTTGATTATTGAGAATACATAATGTGTTTCGATTCAAGGAGTACCTGCAAAATATAATAAATTTTATTTAATGAATTTCAAAGCACATTAATTTCTGGCCTAATCTAATGTGCTGCTCGTAAAAGTTCTGGATATGTTATAAATTATGCTTTGTCAAAAATAAAATCATGTTATTAATGTGAGATAAGTGAATAGTAGGTCAAGTTGAATGTTCTCGATATGCTGTGTTCCATTTAAATCATTACTCATCTGGTTCAAATGACTTAGTTTATTACTGCATGCTTATCTAGTTTAGATTTTAACACGGGAAGACATATACCTAATTTTTGAGAATTTTGCTTAGTTATAAACTGAAAAGATATACCATAGAATAAAAGCACAACATAACTAGATATTTTTGGTATTTATGCATTAGCTTCACCACAGCAAATTTTAGGCAAAGTCCAATTAGTGCATGTGAATTGCGCCATGATATAATAAAGTAAAGCAATAATAATAAATTTTTACTTAAAAAAAACAATTCATAAAATAAAATTATGATCAGTAACACTAATATGTGTGTGCCATATTTTTTGCGTGCATATCAAAATAAACAAAAAGCCTAAATTTGAAAAAAAAAATTACTATGAATTGGAATTTCAAATCTAAAAACATGTAATTTTATAAATACCACATAAAAAAAGTATATATTGTGTAACCATTTTAAATCTAATGTACTTGCTTACTAAAATACAAACATGAAATTAATGCAATGAAAACTGAAGTAAAATTTACATTAAATACTTATAAACGGTATACTGAAGTAAAAATAAAAAATATCACTTATGATTGGTTTCAATTTAAATGTGAAGATGTAAGTTTAAACAGTATAACACTTAAAACTGTATACATCATAAGATAATTTAGGTCGCAGCACCATAAAGTGATGCACTACAAAATAGATTCTAAAAATGGATTAACTATAAAATAATCTACTAAAAAATGAAATCTATAATGCTTGAAAATTCTGCATATTTAATATTGAAGTTGGAACACTTCTCATCTGCATTCTTGATTGATGGCATATTTAAAACGGATAAACGGCATATGCTGTAGAAATAAAAAAAAACAACTTTTAAAAATTGTACAAGTTATTAATTTTTGTAAAAAAAAAAAAAAAAAATACACAGTTGGAATGTAATAAGAAAGGGAATCCAATACCATAAATATTTTTCTCTACACTAGCGGTAACATAAATGACAAAAAAAATAGTGTCACTTGTGTGTTTTCTAGAATCGAAAAGTATTCTAGAACAAAATGTTACATTTCTTAAATGAATTACGTTGAGATAATGTTAAAATTAAATTCGGTATTAATTGTTTTTAATTAAATACAGATATTGTAAAAGGAATTTCAAAATGATATAGTTATTATTTTAAGCTAGTTAGGGCCCAGTATTTCAATATAAGTTTCCTTCCATTCCATGCAACCAGTTTCAATTCAGCCCTGAACAGAAATTCAACAAACACCATAAGGATTTATTTCATGTAAAAAAAATATATATATAAATTTCCTTTTGTGAAATGTTTATTAATTTATATATTTTAGAACACTAAATTTTCATGTTTTGCATATGTATTAGAAATACATATGCAAATGTATTAGAAAAGATGTTATTAGATGTTTTGCATATGTATTAGAAAAACAAGTCAAATTTTCTTGCCATTTGGAGTTGTGTACATCATTCAAGTTACACAGTATCTATAGCAAATATTAGTTCCAGGTAATAATAATTAGAAAATATTAATTTCTTCCATCCTTAAAAATATTTTAAGACGAAACTGCTAAATTAATCCAATTTTTTCTAATAAAGGCATAAATAATAACATTATATTGGGTTGTTCGGAAAGTTATTTCGTTTTATATGAAAATGATAAACGTATAGCGAATAAATATTTTATTGAATTGTATATTTTCAATTCTAGTCCAATACTTTTTACCATTTTTCTGGTCGTAGCATGCTTTCATACTCACAGAATGGTTGGTTTTCACTAGCAAAAGACTATTTCAGGTGGGAAAAACGAAATGACTTTCCGAACAACCCAATATGTACCAACAATAATTAGTAATAAAATATCTTTCACTTTTAATTTACTATGGAACTATCAAGAAAATAATAATTCATTTATTCGCTTACAAAATGTTATAACTTTTATTTTTAATCTTTAGCCAACAACTTATGCAATGAAACTTATGGTTCTAATCTTTTTATATATATATGTATAAAAAAAAAGATCTTTAAGACTTGTCCTTCATTTACAAAAATTCTATGTTGTATATAAAGAATATCAAAATGACTATCCCCATCAAAAAGTGACGATTCAGCAGACAATTTTCTCATTAAAATCTTTCTTTCACGTTTTCTGCTTGGGAGTTAATTATAAAATCACTATTATAATAAAATAAGAGGAATAACATAAAATTTAAAGAAAGGTACTTGAAAACAAAAATTAATGATACAAAGTCATTGTTAAATTATTCAATGTTTGTACAATAATTTTCATCACTTCAAATGTATTAGTAAATTAATTAACGTGAAAAAGTCAATATATTTTAATTATAAGTCACACCTAAAAGATGTTTTACGAATAAGTATTTGATATTATTTTATGATGAATATGAATGAATGTGTTATCCATATTTAATAAATATAGATAACACATTCATCTATATTTCATCTACAGTAAATGTCTGCAAAAATTGCTAATTTTTGCAAGTTACAATAAATATCCAGATTATATCCGCAACGAACGTCCAGTAGACATTTCCTTTTAATCTACACATATCCATGAATTATTGTTCATAAATTGACATCTATTATAGGCATCCATAGTGGTAGAACACCAAACATATACATAATAGCCTTTCATAGACGTCTATTTATCATCCATAACATCCACTGGATATGATGGACCTGTCGTGAACGTACTTATATTCTTAAGCTCAGGTTAAATTTTTACATGCAAGATTAAAATTTGCAAATAATACAAAAATTTTAGGACAATTGATTGATCTGTAATTCTGTGAATAGTATATTACCAATTCAAAGACTTGAAGTAACCATAAGCAATTTTTTCAGAAAGGATTTTAAATTGTATAGGTGCACTTAGATATCTGAACAATAAAAAGATCCCATCTAAATATGCTTATATCTATTACCTTGTGAAATAAAAAATTTAGTATTATTCTATGATAAATATCAAATATAAAAGTATAGTTAAGTAAGTGCTGATTTTGATGAGTATAGTTGTCCAACTTAAAAATTAAAATGGAGATAAAAAATGTTATAATAAATAATGTATAAACTTAAAGCTACATATTTTACTATACTAATTCTATATTTAAAAAAAAACAAATGATACAAAAATCTTAAATAAAAGTTAGAAAAAAAAATAGTTTTTCAATGCTTATACTACCTCTTTCATGATGGAGCACCAATTCAATATCTCCTGATATAAACGTGTCAACTTAAACCCTTGTAGTGCTGAAAGATGAAACTTCTAGTATCCAAGTATTGGAAACTATATACTACCTCTTTTCTGGTTTCTTAAAATTGAAAGTTTTTGAGAATTTTATATGCATTGCAAAACAATGCATGTGGGCCATAGATATGCTGTCAGAAGGAAGATTTCTGAGCTTCAGCTCACTTTAAAGTATTTCAAATATATAGATGAAAAGTTTGTTGTTTTTTTCTTCTGTAAAAGTGAAGTGCAAGTAATTTAAAATTTCTAAAAACTCTTATTTAAAGAAACATTTAACATATCACACAGCAACATTATTGAAATTCTTGAGTTTACCATCTCATTTAAGTTTGCCATTACCAAACATCAAAAGATGATGCAATAATTTCGGAAAAAATTATAGTGAAAAAATAAAATACATCTTTGAAATGAAAAACAATTTTGATTCTTTAAGCCTCTGATTATTTTATGTACGTGTGCATGCATATTTAAACATGAAATGATGTAATCATATATAAATCTCAACATATGACATAAACTAATAAATAATCAGCACTTTTGAGCTCACACAAATTAATCAAAATAAAATTATTGAAAATCAAAAGTTTCATCTAACAACTATCTAGTTCTATTTACATAATGTAACAAACACAAAAACTTTAACCCAGAAAATTTGGAATAATTTATATATTATGGAAAAAGAACTTCAGAAATATCATCTAAAAGGTAGTATTTCCCAAATCTAAAATTATTGGAACTAACATTCATATTCAAATTTTAAAAGGTTCATAATAATGAAAGAAATTTAATATTCTTGTCATGTAGTCGCACATAAAATAACTGCTTTATCAAGTTATAATTAACAACTAAATTAATTAGTGATGAAATCTAACATGCTTAATTGAACTGCAAATTTCTATTCAATTTCTTGCCGATGTTTACAATTACAGCTTCATTTTAATAAGAAATAATATGAGGATATTTTTCCTGCTACTTTATTACCAGCAAATAATTAGGAATTTTAAACACACTGACATTTTTATGACATTATTAGGGTTCAGATATTTTTCAAATCTCCAAAAAACACCAAATTTGTAATCTTTAATAAATATAACAGTAAAAAAACAGGGAAATCATTCTACTTATACTAATAAGTACCACTATTTACTAAAATTTACGAACAATAAATTTTATTACGAAGATTTTTGTATTACTATTCTATGAAAAGTACATAGCACACTATGTAATAAATCATACAACAATCATATAAACATTTATGAAGTGTATCTATGTATTAAAAAAAAAAAAAACTTGCAAAAGAAAAAGTCTTGCCTGTTAAGAGTGCCAAATAGCGTTATCAGAATCCTTCACATCATTACTTTTGATGGCAAGAGAAATTATCTTTTTATATACAACACGTAAAAAATCTGATTCGATAAATAAATATTTAAACATTTGATTTAACCACAGAAAATAAAAGCACAATAGATAAAAATTACTCACTTTATGTTTACTTCAATGTTTTAAACTTTTTTTTTAAGGCCGCGATGGCCTAGTTGGTTAGGGCATCGTTCTCGTTACCGAAAGGTGGGGAGTTCGAATCCCAGCTTAGCCGAAGATCCGTCGTGTTCACTAATGGCGACTGGGGCACGTTAAATCCATCGGGTCGCAATGTCCTCCCTGTTCCCATTACAAATTAATACCTTTGGGGATGATTGGAGCCAGGCTTTGGCTCTTCACTGGTTTCAATCTCTAAACTGGAAGATTCAGGTGGTGCTGCCATCTCTGAGTCGAAAGTCGTACTTCCACCTTCCTATGAAGGTGCTCTATTACAAAAAAAAAAAAACGGAAGACGCTCCCTCTCTGACTTTATTCGCCTAGTCTGTGACGGGCGGGCTTGGCGTTGCGAAGTGTCATTAACAACAACAAATTTTTTTTAACAATGTATACAGATATACATATAGCCTTTTACTTTTATCTAAATTGATCCAAAAATAAACTCCAGATATCTAATGAAAAACAAAATGAATATATTTACACTAATGATAGACATTGTAAAAAAATTTCATATGCAGTTTTAGAATGAGTTATATTAATCTAATCTTCTGCATTTAATTAAACATTAAGTTTATAAATATTAGTAGAATAATATTTTCAAGGAATATGTATTGAAAGACAGTATATCTAAATAATTTCTCTGGACAGAAATTTAAAAAGCACACATTCAAATAGTAATCATTACAAGTAGTAACTGAAATAGAGTGAATACAAGTTGATACGTCTCCAATCTTTACAATGGTCCCCATCTTTTTCCTAATGTTCTGTGAATTTCTATTGCCTTACATAAAAGTAGAAATCATTTAATAAATAATTTTTTTATATATATTACAAGGTATTTTAATAAATATAAACTTTTACATTTTTTAAGAAATTTCAAATTTTTCCACAATTTTAAAAATTTGGGATCTTTGAAATTTCCCGGGTATTTTAAAAATTTCCTTGGGAAAAACCCGGTTTATTGCTGAGAACAAACCTGGTTTTTTTCCTATTTTTCCAATACTAATCATCACACACTCAGCAGAGCTTCAAACACCCCTCGCTAGCATACTTAAGGGGAAAATGGTAAACACAACACAAAAACTGCAATCACTGACTAGTCCTAAAGTTCCAGGATTTCCTTTGAGAAATGCAAAAATTAATTTGCAAACATAACTCTGTTAGGGCACCCTAATCCTCAAGGTAAACTAATTTCGTTCATAGAAGCTGAGCTATTATATATCGCCTCATTAAACCAATTACTCACTGGGGAGCATAACAAGAAAGTTACTCAACCCCTAGAATTCTTTTCAGCAAAACTCTGCCCGGCTCAATAACAATGGTCCACTTTTGACCGGGAATCGTATGCATCTATGCTGCAAACAATCATATAAGGCACTTAAAAAAAGCCGTTATTTCCCAATCTTTATGGATCACAAACCCTTATCTTTTGCGTTACATCAAAAGTTTGAAAAATGTTCGCAAACATGGCGGCACTTGGGCCTTTTGGGCAATTCAGTACTGACATTAGATGTTTTAGGAGTTGATAATTCTCCGGACGTTGCATTGTCATGTATATTGAAGCTATCAATATTCCGGAAGTGTTAGATTACACAGAAATTTCTTAAGCTCAACAATGCTGTGTGTTTTTGAACTATCTGAATTCCTCATTTAAATTAAATGAATGCTTATCTAAATCTAGATGTATCGAATGCCACCAAAAACATCACTCTCTTTTGCCATAGATCGGATACAAAACTTTTCTCAAGACAAATTCCTCAAATATCAAACATACCCAATTCTGAAAGTTTCCAATCTGCTTTCCCTTTAATATTTCCCCACCAGATACTTCTCGAAAATGAAGACTTTGCAATTAATGTGGCGAAGAAAAAGGAAATGATTCAGAATTTTATTTCGCAAACAAAAACAGCGCATTTTCTCCTTAGTACTGCTTTTATTTATGTGAAAGATTATCACGAAGAATTTAAAAAATGTAGAGCTGTATTGGATAGATTGTGTATCAAGCTTTCTTCATTACTAATAGTTGCGCAACATACTTGGAATTAAAAAGAAATAAGATTAATGTTCCTGTTGGAGAATTAAATGGGTCGTTAGTATCAATCAGACATTTGGTAAACACAGTAATTTTTAATAAAGATAATGAATTCGTGACAGATATCTAGTTCTAAGTAGTTCCTTAAATTACTAATTTGATACCTTCGCAACAATTAGACATTCGGAATTTAAAGCTGCCTACGGGTATAGCAGTTGCAGACTCTCATTTTTTTTAACCATTGAAAGTTGATATTTTGCTTGGAGCTAAAACTTTCTTCGAAATTTTGAAACTTAGTTAAATTTGAATAAATAAACATATTTTTCAGCAAAATGCATATTTCGGCTATTTAATTACTGGTAGTGTGCCAAGTATTTCTATAAACAAAACCTATTGTCATTTAGTCATAGAAGAGAGTAATCTGGATAAAACCTTAAAGTCATTCTGGGAGGTTGAAGTTTTGACAGAAAAGTCTCTTATGAGTGATGAATTTAAAAATTCTATCGAACATTTTAAGAAGACACATTCTTGAGACTTTGGTGGTCGTTACAGTTGAAATGCCCTTAGTATACAGTTGAAATGCCCTTAGTAAAAAACAAAGCTGATCTTGGTTATCTAGGGATTTGGCCATTAGAAGGCTCAATTCACCTTTGTAAGAATTCAATTGTTAAGGAACTTTATGATGATTTTCTCACAGAATACGAGAATCTTAGACATATGGAAGAATTTGATAAAAGTGTTTTTCCAACTACTAATATTTATATTCCTCGCCAAGCTGTACTAAGACCAGACAAAAGTACGAGCAAACTTAGAGTTGTGTTTAATATTTATTTCTAATGATATATCTTTGAATGATATATTATTGAAGGGTGGAACTGTTCAAGTTGAACTTTCGTAAACTTTTTGCGATTTCGTAAGCATTTGGTTGCTTTCATCATGGATGTGAAGAAGATGTATAGACAAATAAAGGTCAATCATTCGTAGCAAGATTTACTTTGAATTGTTTGGAAAATTAGTGCAGATGCTGGTTTAGAAACTTGTCATTTGGCTACTCTTACGTATTAAACAATTTGTGCTCCATTTTTGGCTACCCGAACACTTTTTCAATTAGCTGAAGATGAAAGGGAAAACTTACCATTAGCATGTCCGATAGTGAAAAATGATTTTTATGTCGATGATTGTACTTAATATTGCATTTAATATAGAAATAGCTTTAAAAATTCAGTACCAATTAATGGGCATGCTAAAAGCAGGCAGAATGCATTTGTATAAATGGAGCTCTAATAATCATAAACTACTTTTACAAGTATCAACAGATGATCAATAATATGTCTTTGGAAAAAATGAAAGTGGTTTCGTGAAGACATTAGAAATGTCTTGGAATCCTAAGCAGGATAGCTTTCACTTTACATCGAATAATGGTTACCCGACCATTTAAAAAAAAAGGACAATACTATCATTCATTGCTAAATTATATGACCCTTTTGGCCTGTTCCGTCCCCTTATAGTGAAAGCTTAATTCAAAAATTATGGTTGCTAGGTTTACCTGAGGATACAGAAGTTCCTTGAAAGAAAGATTAGAATTTCAAAATTTTATTAGTAGTATACAATACATTGACCTGTTAAAAATTCCCCGCAGTGTCCTTCTAAAGAAAATTACACTTGTGGAATTCATGGGTCTTCAGACTATTCAGAAAAAGCACATGAAGTTTGTATTTATGTCCGCAGCAAAGATTGGCTCAATAATGTCAGTTTTCATTTGTTATGCAGTAAATTTAGAATAGCACCAGTTAAACGAGTAACACTCCTACGCTTAGAGCTATAGGGAGCTGTGATTCTCTCAAATCTTGCAAACAAGACTCTTGTCCAATGCAAATTAATGTTGACAAAATGCATCTTTACACAGATTCAACTACTGTTCTTTCATGGATGCAAACGTCACCTCACCATTTGAAATGTTTTTTAGCCAACAGAGTTGTCCAAATAACGGATTTAACTAACAAATTTTAATGGCACCATGTTAAATCAAAAAACAACCCAACAGATACTTTGTCTAGAGGACTTTCCATGGACGAACTTATTGAGAATAAACTTTGGACGCTAGGTCCTGAGTTTTTACATTGTGATACAAACTTGACGACAAACTATGACTGTGCGTCTACTGACTCTGCATATATAAACGAATTTAAGTCAGTTGTGAACAGTTATGTTCAATCAATTGCCCCTAATGAATGTTTTGACAATTTCTATAAACTTTCAAATAATTAACTGAAACTTATCCGAATTCTAAATTCTAAGTTTTATTTTCAGGTTCATTTGGAAGTTGCAGATAAAGGTAAAATTTGGTCAATTTATTAGCTGTGTTGAACTTAATCACGTACTTAATGTTTTAGTTAGTGATCCTCAAATTCAAGAGTTCAGAGCAGAGATAACAGCTTTGAAACAGGATGAAAACATACCAAAAATCAAGTTGAAATTCCTCACCCCCATTTTGGATGAAAATTAAATTTTACGTGTTGGAGGTGGAAAAAATTATTTAAAGTCAATTCCTACTTAGGTTGACAATGAAAAAGTTAAGTTACTTTTTTTTTTATTAAATTTCGCCATTTGTGAAACAAGTGTAGATACTTTTCATCCAGCTTATTTGTTTACTTCACTTATTTCAATTCTTCGGCGAGATTTGATCCAAAAGCGTTCTACACCGACATTCCTTAAATAATTTCCATTCCTTTTTTTTTAATTAGAAAAAATTATCTCTCTCTCTCTCTCTCAAATAAATACTTTCCATCTTTCTCACTAATTTATTTCCAAACCACAAAATTGAATTTTTAAAGTAATAATTATATTTACAAATCAATAAATAAAAAGAAATTTAAAAATGTAAGAAATGTAATGGTAGAGATAGTAACTGTTTATGGCAACAGACGGCTCCACTAAAATATAGTGTATTTTTCTCTCATACAAACCAAAAAATAATAATTAAATGAAATTAATGAATTAATATTTGAAAAAACTGCCTTAACAACAAGTATCATCTACTACAAGTTTAAAAAATTGTATTTGAACTTGAACGGATGAATAAAAAATATTTTAACAACAATTGAAAATTTCAATAAGATATATATAGAAAAAAGTTTAATCTGATAATAGGATTTAAAAAAAAAACACTGAAATTAAAAATATTTGATTTATTCATTAAAATTTACGAAATTGAATTTAAATTTATAGAAATTTGTTATAAATTTATAATAAGTTAAAAGTTGTTGCAACTCTTTCAGTAGTGTTAAAATGATTTTTTTTTCTTTTGCTGGATTCATAAAACAGAGAGCAATTTCAGTGATTTTTTTTTTCATTTTTTCCTATATTTTTAATTTCTTATTACTATTTACTTTGATGATCACTTCTGATTTAAAAAAAAAAAAATTAAATAGCGAAACGAAAATTAATGGTAAGAAGTTAAGTAGTAAAAAAAATTTTATAAAAGAATTTTAACGAAATGTGGTTGTAAATAGATATTAAATCTATTTTGCAAAAAAGTTTTAGAGGGCCAAAAATCTCTAAAGTTTTGTACATAATAAAAAAAGCTTATAAATTGTACATGTATAAATAAATTCTATTTGGAAATTAACTTAAAAAATTGTTTATGGAAATTACCATCTTATTTTTTCCATGTACACAAATACCTATGTGCCACGCTCAGAGAGTCAATTTTAAAGTTAAACTATAATGTTGAATTCTTTTAAAAAGTAATGCAGTAATTTAATATAATCTATTAAGAACTAAACTCTGCAGCACGACATTCTATTAGGGGGATAGGGATTACAGTGCTCATTGACGTTTTGTTCACCGAGGGCTCTGAGTTGTGAAGCAAAGGTCCTGGTTATGTGATCAGCCTAACACAAAACCTCCAGTGTTAAGTTCCCAAGCATTTTTGGTACTCAGTTTTGGTGACAATGAAATGTTGAGTCGATCTTTTCCAACTCAAGGATAGAGCCTTGAATCCGTGAATTGGAAGCATCAAAGGCTACTACAACGCTTCAAGTTTAAATTTATAATTTCAGCTATTTTAAGTATATAAACTTTTTGTAATGAATAGCAGAATCTACTTTAGTTGAGTTAAAATGAAATTTTGACCTCTGTTTTTAATAAATCTAGTATAATTGTTCCTCTTGTAAGGATAAACAGAGTGTATAAATTTTCATTTTTTTGATCACTAAAATCTTGCGGCCATGTTATGCTTGATAAAGAATTATAAAACTAGATTTTTCTCAAAGCGAGTTAGATTTCACTTGAGCAAGGTTATATAATTTATCTGCATATATTGAAATAATGTCCATTAGTTTATTAGAAAGTACGCAAAAAATATTCTTTAGTTTTTTCTAAAAATTGATCCTTTTGTTCTACAAATGGAATGATTAAAATTTTATTTTCTTTGGCTATAGGTACATTTTACAAATATGAGGGCTGACTCGATCAGTGACTTTATTTTTCAAGTCCGTATAAATAGGCTTGCAACATTTCTGAAATGTTCAACCAGGGCACCAGAAATACCCCCCCCCCCCAGCATCTAGGTTATAAGTTATTTATTGGCACACACCCTTGCCTAGTTTTTAAAGTGTTTTAGATTGTAATTTGTGTGCTATGAATCAATGGTTATTGATTAGGAAAACTTGGGGTAACAATAAATGACAAGCATATAAATTTAAATAATTTATTTAAATAATTTATTATTTATGATTTACTTAAGTAAGAAAAAACACTTTGAACGAGGCATAAAAATTTGAGATACATTTGCATACATTATTTTCATGGGCAAGGTTGTTTTACGAAAGTCATTTTTTGGTTTTAATCTTATTGTAAAAATCTTCACCAGCTCTTTACCCGTAGATTACTACAACAAACTTTTATTATCTGTCCTTTTGTTCACCAAAAAAACATACTGGTGTTTATGATTTAGGAGTCAAAGCCATCAATCTTGACCGGATTGAGAGCTTCTATGTGACTATTCTTGAACTGATCAAACAGCTTGAGCCATTTTTCTTCATTTGAAAAAAATCATATCTGTGGCAGTCTTTTCTTGCTTTCATTGTTTCCAATGTGGTTTGAAACAATCCTTAGCAAACACAACTTTAAGCATAGTTACAATTGGCGTGACGATATGTGATGACAATACTACTTACTAAGAGACCATGACTCTTCTATGGTTTTCACTTTTCATACAGTATAGAAATAAATGGCAAATTATTCAATCTTTTGCTAATTATTTTTGGACTGTTTTGATCATCTAAAAAATCAAGTTTAATTTTTTTTAAGGGGGGGGGGTGAGGTAAACTGGCAAGGACACCGGGATTTTGTCTGAATACCGGGAAGTTTGGCAAAACATCCACTTCTAAATTGGTAATCAAATCTTCGTTGAAGAATTAAAAGCAACTCTTTAATTATTTAACTATTTAATAATTAAAGAGTTGCCTTTAACTATTTAGTTATTATTTAACTGAAAACTCGAAAAAATTAAAATATGAGGTTATGTGAAAACACAGAAAATTAGGTGATTAGTGTGCTCAATATTGAGATTTGTAAATCATGAAGTTTTCAAAAATTAAAAATCTTGGAAACTGTATATGAAATTTTCAGTAGAATTCAAAGATTTTTATTGCCTTTCACTTTGTGATGGTTAATTTTTTATGCATTTTCATTTTACCTCCTCGCATCTTATAAACTTGGAATAACTAACGATATAACTTTTAAAAAATTTTAGAGCATAACAAAGTTATTTTGCAAATTGAGTCCTAATAACCGTAAATGAATGAAAATTAAATGATTAGTTTAATTAAAATTTTATGACATTAGGAGGTCATGTATCGTTAGGTGTGTCAATCTAACTAGAAACACAACTGTTCAGCTCCCAAACATGTTCAATCAATTTTATCGACCTGCTAAAGGAATGAAAGTCTGATTCGACCTTGTTCTACTCGAGGATAGAAGCTCGGACCTGCACATTAGAGTGCGAAACGCTACCATTATGCCACTGGGCTTCAAAATGATCGTATTAAATAAAAATTTAAGTTATATATATATATTTTTTGTGAATTTGAATACATTAAATAATGACTAAACAAGTTGCAAACAAATTATTAGATAAAACAGATTACGTACAAATAATACTTAAAAAGTTCGAAATTTTTCTAGAAATATTATTCCATGTAATTTTTTGGGATGTTTGTACATCTATATTCTGCAATAAAAATCGCATTTTTTTTTTAATAAAAAAACATTGTTCAGGATAGTAAAATAATGAAATAGAAATAAAATTGGCAAAATAACAGCTTTTCTTCTTCAACCAATGATTCCTCTTTTACAATTAGAAGTTCATCTTTTATAGAAAAAATTCCTGTTACTCCAATAAGAAAACTTATATTTAACCTTATATGGTATGCTTTAACAATAATGAAGTTTATGATAACATCAAACCTTTGTATCAATAAACTTCTTTGCAACTATTGTTCTAATTGAAATTTTTAGAATATGTGAAAACATAGAAAATTAGGTGATTAGTGTGCTCAATATTGAAATATATTGATATTGAACCACAATTTTTAAAAGATACTAAAGCATTATTATTAATAAATGATGATTTTTGTTTAAAACGAACTTTTCCTTCACACTTCTTGGCGCAGTTTGTCCTATTTGGACCTTGCGCCATAAAACCCAACCAACCAACCTTCGCACTTCTCTCATCTATCTTTCATGCTTCCCTAAAAGTCCTAAATCTCTTTAATGTATGATTCTTCCTAGTATGCTGGATTTACTTTTTGATATGACAATATAGTTATTAATTTAAAATGTTTTCGTGAAATGAATTTAAATTTCAATCTAAAATTTTCTGGTAAATATTATTTATCCTTGATATTGAATTGGCGCCCTCTGGAAGTGTCCCTTAGGCATAATGAGAAACAATTGATTCCTGTCGATATGCCACTGGGGTCATAACTTTTCTTGTTTATCACACTTCGCAACTGGATGTTATACAATCAGAATCTGACAAAATAGTAATATTTATATAAGAGAAACAAGAATTTGTTCTGTAATTATGTGATAGATGGTTCATTAAATCTTTATTTTTTATATCAATTAATAAAATAAATGCGTGGCATCAAAAATGTAAAATGAAGTCAACATATCATTGTATGTACGGGTTTAAAATTCCATCAGAGCATTCAATAAAAAAAATATTGATGCCAAACTGTAAATTTAGAAATAACAATCCGAAACATGTGGCCAGTAGATTAGGATGTTATTCTCGTAAATGGAAAGTAGGATCCTTTAACCTTGACGTAATCGAAAAAAAATGTCGAGTTCATTAAAAGCCACTAAGTTGAAATAAATGGAAATGAAGGAACGTAGTCGTAATGTCTTTAAATTTAGCATTTCTCTTAGAGGGATACAGTGAAATGATATGCCTGGATATGAAAGCTCAAATATTGAGAGTCTTCTGCTTGGTCCCCCCAATTTTATAAATTGCGAAGTCTCTGATTCGGATGCTAATAGATTTAAAACTAGCAGAGACCAACTCTGGGATAGGTACAGGAAGTATGCTGGTGTAACAACAATTCTAAACATTTTAAACTGTTTTACAATGCCTTAAAAACCTAATTTATATCATTTGCAAATGAAATAAAGAAATTTATAGTTGTATTAGGGTGAGTCAAATGAAAGTGAGCCAATGCGAATATATGAAAAACAGAGTACTTTATTTAAAAGTAGTCTCCATGAACATTGAGACATTTATCCCATTGACCCATCGCGTGATCCCCGTCTCATAAAACTCCTTGGGCTGTCGATTCAAAAAGTCTGTCACCGACTCCTTCACGGCGTCGTCCGACACGAATCTGGTACCCTTCAGATATTTTTTCAGTTTCCCGAAAATGTGAAAGTCGCATGGCGACATATCTGGGCTGTATGGAGGATGTTGCAGCGTGTCACACTTGAACTTTCCCAGTTGTGTCTTAACCACATCAGCGACGTGGGGACGAGCATTGTCGTGTAGCAAGATCACACCATTCGTCAATCTTCCAGGTCGTTTGTTCTTGATTGCGCTACGCAGCCAATCCAGCCTTGCACAATATCGCGAACTATTGATAGTCTCTCCATGTTTAGCAAATTCAATCAGTAATGGCCAATGACGATCGAAAAAAAATTCAACAGCACCTTTCCCGAGGAAATGACAGCCTTTGCATTCTTCGGGGGTGGTGAATTCAAATGTTTCCACTGTAAGCTTTTCCGGCGTGTTTCAGGTTCGTAGTGGTGGCACCATGATTCGTCTCCAGTCACAATTGCAGACAAGAAGTCACCACCCTCATTGTGATACTGGATGAGATGAGTCAAAGCAGCGCCGAACCTCTCCGTCTTCTGGCGGTCGTTCAAATTCTTGGGCATCCATTGAGCACACAAAAGCCGATAACCGTGATTATCATGAATTATGGTGTGAACCGAACCGTGACTGATGTTCACACGCTCTGCCAGTTCATCGATGCTTATCCTCCGTTCTTGTCTAATCAGCTCATCAACCTGTGCAATTGTGTCGGGGGTGATTGCAAGGTGGATTTGGCCCGGTCTTGGATCGTCTTTGCAACTTTCACGCCCTTCTCCGAACCGTGCGATACAATGTTCACCGTACACAGCAGCCATACGGCGACTAATTTCATGTTGGGAAACACCTTCAGCTGTCAAAATCCTGACCACACCACGCTGTTCCTCTTTTGGAGCTTCCATTATGTCACGCTACCGTCTTCAACCCAGTGTAAGAGCGCCTTAAAGAACTTTAACCTCACACTTTCGTGCTACTTTCGTAAATAAAGGCTGTGTCTGTGCTACGCGCATGCGCCGCAGATGATGGACCGAATCTTTCTTGCTGAGGAGGGGTTGGCTCACTTTCATTTGACTCTCCCAAATATTTGATATCCATTAATCAGAACTAAAAAATAATGCCAAAATATTTAGTCTTCTATAAGATATTTTTATGCTTTCATTATTATTATGCTTATTGTTAAAGTAAACTGTTACGGAAGTATGCAAGTAGAGTTAATTAAAAAACAGTTTTACTTCAAAAATTTTTTAATTAAGCAATTCTTGCGTACGCATCATAAATTATTTTTTTATGACGCAACACAACATTTAAAAAACATTACTATATAAAAAATTTTTTTCAAAAGGAATTTTACATATTTTTATATCCACATTATCTTTTAAAAGGGGTTTATATTGAAGATGAAATTTTTATAGTGGATTCGAAAGTGCTCCAATAATTGATACTGGTGTGAAAAAGTAAAAATATAAATATCATGTAAAAGAAAAGAAATAAATGTCATTATTTAAAATATCAGTATTGAATCATAGTATAATAATGAAATTTTAAATATTTTATAACTGTACTATATTTTTGTTGTCATGTTTATGTAAATTAGAGCCTACGGAACATTACGCATAGTGGAAATTGACCGAGAAAATTTTTAATATAGCTAAATCTCATTCAAATTGCGAAATAATTGTAATTTAATGTTTTTTTTTGGAAGAAAGTGTCTCCTAAAAAAGGGGCAATTTATTTAAAAGGTAGAAAAAAAATTTTCTTTCATATTATAAAAGTAGTATTTTCATATGCTTGCTACAATCGATAGGAAATAGAAATATGAATTTTTATTTTCTTATTTAATAAGGATTTAAACACTAATTTATAAATAAATATTAATTAAATTATTTTAACTCATACGATAGATAATTGTTATATTTTAATCTTATTGAAGACAATGACAACTAAGATGTCTGATCAATTATGTCTCATCCTATATCTATGATGACATAATTGATCTAAAATGCATTACATATTACAATTTGCTTATGACCATTTGACAAAAAATTTTTACAAACGTAAAAATGTTCCTAAACTATAAAAAAAAAAAAAAAAAAAAAAAAAAAAAAAAAAAATTAGTCTGTATTTATAGACTGTGCAACCCTTAATAGTTAAAGTGACATTGTAAAATTAATGCAATAGTGAATTAAAAGTTTCTTCAGATTTTTTATCGCATAAATTTCTCAAAGCAAAATTAAATTTCTTTTATTTATATAAATTTCCAAATCTTTAAAACATATATATTTCTAGCGCCATCTAGAAGAAATGAGATATATTTTAAAAACTTTTTAAAAAATAGCTGGCAACATGCAATGGATGCTGGACTGTAATGTTACTGAAATTTTCATTGCGTTAGTGAGTAAGATTAATAGAAATTGTTTTAGATTTTTCTTCATTTTAAATGACTTCTATTGTTTATTTGAAGTGCACAGAATCATCATGATCATCATATATCAATATTTATGAGATTTGTGCCTCATTATAGTAAGTAATTTCCAATTACTTCTGTATCACTTCAAGTTGTCTTGGTTCTGTATCTTTTATAAACATCGATCATTTAATTTTGTTTCCTGGCCTTAAAAAATAAAATTTATTCTTAAAAAGTCTTATTGTGAGATCAGGTTATCAAATGGATTGAGTTATATTAAGTTTATAATTTGCTTTTTCTTTTTTATGTTTACCTCTTTCAAATTAGAGTAAGTACGCAAACCTAAATTTACCGAAAACTATAGTATCGACTACTTGTTGTAAGTTATGTATGATATCTAAATTTTGGTGTTTTGTTTTAAGACTTTATTGTATTTTTTATCTACAAACTAACATTGTATCTATTTATTTCTTATTCATTTAATACATAAGCCTGATTATCCTTAAATATTTTTATGAGTTATGAAGAGGCCTAGGATATAAATATAAAATTTATGATCAAGATTATGTTCTAGGTGAGATTTATCTTATATTCAGAACATAAAAATAAATGTTAATATCTAGGTAATAATTGTTATATTTTTAAAACAAATTTTAAGTTCATTTCTAATTATTATTATAAGATAATATTTATAACATAATTATTTTCCTGAAATTTTCTTGTTAATACCTGTTTTATATTTTATGTTTGCTTCAGCTTTAGTTATTTATTTTAATAATATGTGAAAGAATTTGTAAGGAACTTCTCTCTGCAAATTGAATTTATTTCAATAATATTTCAGCAATATTAATTTGAGTATGTTATGTTTATTGGAGATAGAGACTAAAAAATTAAAGGATATTATAGGCTATTGATCACAACTCGCTTAAAAATTATTACATTTAAATGAGTTGTATATCTGAAATCACTGAATCAACTTGTTTGATAATATTTAATGTCATTAGAGATTAATTATAAATTTGTAAATATCAATATATAATTAAAGCTTTTACACTGTAAATTAATGTCCTGTTTAATTATAACATTTTATGAATTTTTTTAAAAGTGTATTTAAAAATTTTTTAGTTGTATCATTTTCATGTGATATGATTTTTCTTTTTTCTATTATAGGCTATTGATTTTAAAAATTTCTATGACAATGTGATAACTAATAGTCATGATCAAATTGTAAGATGTAGGCAGGGAAGTAAAAGAAATTTAGGGAGCTGTCGTGAACCTTAGGTTTAAACGGCTTAGCCTTGGCTGTGTCTTTTAGCCGAAGGTGTGGATTTTCTTTGGGTGTTATTGTATTAGACTTTTGGATTCCTGACTGTTAAAGGTATATTTACTTATGACATATAATATATTTTTCAGAATATATGCTGTTATTTTTATTTATGTGTTATAGTTACGATAGATTTTTAAGTATCTTTAATGAATGAAATACAAAAAAAAATTTCCTTAAATTATTTTGGTTTTATAAGCAAGAAAGTATTGATATTTTAAAATTATGTGCATTTTTCTATATAACGAAAATCAAAGCAAAATTGACTGAAGTAATTTAAAATTTAAATACTGCTGCAATTTTTCATATTTTGATTAAAAGCTTTGAAAATAATTTAATCATTATATATTTGGCTGTACATTGCTGACATTATTTTTAAAGCACATAATAAAGTACCTTTGTTTTAAAAACTTTATAAACAGCTACTATTTTGTTACTAGCCTTGTTTGTAATAATCTGTTAATTACTTTTAAAATATGAGCTTAGTTTGGTAGAAAATTGTTAAAAAGAAACAATAAATATGTTACATTTTTATGAATGAAGAACATTAAAACAAAGTTGCCATTGTTACCAAGTTTATTATAAGCTGCACTTCAGAAAAAATTTTTACTTTTGTTTTCTAGAGTGCTTCTTTTTCCTTTTGTATTATTCATGAGGCTGTGTACAACAATTGTAAAAAATTTTTGGAATTAGTGTAATTATAACCTTTTCGTTAATTGAATGTGACTTTAGTAATGCTAATTTTATGTTTGGTCCATTATATTAATAAGTCTCTTATTTTCTTTTTGATGAAGAAGGGGTTATTCCTGAAGCCAAACTATATAACTCTAAATCTTTTACAAAATTTCTCCTGGTTGTGCCTATACTTCGAGGTTCCTGAGTCCGAAGGACCCTCACCCCTCTTCTAGAAGATGTTTGAAGCTGGTGAACTATAGCTGTTGTGAACTGACATGTAATTAGTTAAAAATACTTAGGAGCGTTGCTAGTAAGATTTTACAATTTAAATAATAAAAACTATGAAGAATTAATTACTTGATTATATTTAATATATTAAAGTAAAAAAATTATTACATAAATTTAAATATTAAAAAAAAAGTAAGAATTAATTAAATTATTTAGGATCGTGGAAGTAAGAAGTGAATTTAAATCTCTCCATTGGGGATGTGATTCCTTTTATCTTATCTCTGAAGCTCTCGAACAGGAATACCTTTGAAAATGTCTTTAATTTCATTCATTAAAGCCAATAAATCTCAGAATTCACTTCCAGAAGGTAGATAATCTAAGGGGTTGTTTGATTCAGAATAAGGAGCAGTAGCTTGTACATAAGACAATCCAGGTCGGATTGCATTTAATGGAGTGGTTTTTTTGGAAAATTTCCTGGTTGGGTTTTTCAGCTTGGGGAAGGCACTGCATCCCCTGTAATTTGCTGGGTACTTTTCTAAAAAGTTACAACACTTTGGTTGTTCAATAATCTTTTATCATTTAGATATATTGCTTTGGAATAAATGTTATACCTTTTATTTGAGATTTGTTCAGTGTTTCTCTGGCATTGGAATGTTGAGTTCTTAGTTTTAGTGCACTGATTTGTAGGTTTTATTTCCACATCGGATAGTTGTAGTGGCTTAAAATCTATATTAAGCTGTAAGTAGATCTTGTGTGCTAAAAAAGACTTGAGCCACAAGTAAACCAAACCAATTATCAAAATAATAATCATCTAATGTTGCATTTCAATTTATATTAGGCATTTAAAATTTAATTGTTAATGTTTTTTCTATAACTAAATTAAACTTAGTTGTAAAATTTTAAACTTTAAGGTGATACTATCATTTTGCATAAAAAGTCTAATATTTAAAAGTTAAAAGTATAATATATTTAAAAAGTTAAAAATATTTAAAGTCTATTATTTAAAAGATAAAAGTTTCTAATATTTAGTGAAAAATATTAGAAAATAATTAAAGCTTCAAATAAACTATATTGTTTAGGCGGGAAAAGTATTTAAAAAATTTTTATCATTGTCTCAGTTACTGTGTAAGGGAAGGTAATTTACTGTTGCTTTTACTTATCTCCCTGATGAAAGAAAGCCTACACTGAGTCCAATAGGCTCTGGCGCTCCATATCCTGCCCATCCCATAGCAGCCACCAGTAGGTTGCTAAAACAATCAAGAAGGTGGGCAGGACTGGCAGGGAGAGAATGCCCTCTTTCCATTCAAGAATCTAAAACATTTTAGATGGTCACTTATAAACCTCGCCATCTGGATCATCTGGCTTATGGCAGTTTGGAAAGGAACCAAAAGGGTAGAAGACTGGCTTGACTATTATTCTTTAAAAATTCTGAATTCACCTGCAGAAAATTAGCTGAGCGAAATGGAACTGCCTTCATACCTAGGATTATCCCTAAATACCTCACCCAGAAACACCCCCTCGCCACTATGAGGCTGACTGCAGGATTTGAGGGGGAGGTACTCTACTTATTCAGATATAATAGTAGCTCTGTTAGGACAGCATAATGCTTTGTTCTTCACCTTAAACATGGGTTGCATATACCAAGATTACAGAAAATGGCTCCTGGCTTCATAAAAAAAAAATTATCCTTTAAAAAAAAAAAAAAAAAAAGACTGCCACATACAGGCATATTCGTGGATTGCTCAAGCTATAGGATTTGGTGGATTTACTACAATTTTCAATTTTATTGTCATTTGAAAGGTTACTTCATATGGCATTAAACTATATTTTTTTTGTATGCAAATATAGTAAACAAATTTAATTTTATGCAACTTATTAATGTGTATTAAAACAAATTAAGTATTGTTAAA
This sequence comes from Latrodectus geometricus, assembly GCA_026290005.1. NCBI lineage: Eukaryota > Metazoa > Arthropoda > Arachnida > Araneae > Theridiidae > Latrodectus > Latrodectus geometricus. The sequence continues at coordinate 192,247 of JAPDSC010087013.1, read as the reverse complement.
TGCTTATGTGTATTAAATCAGTAATAGAAATTATATATTCTTAATTTTTAATGCAATATTTAAAATATCTTATCCAGTGAAGTTAGTGATTATCAATTGAGTAATGACACCAAATCATTTATGCAGCAACACTGGCTTCTGTGGTGATTATTTTGATTATTAGAACATTTGCCTTTTAAAAATTATCCTGTGTTTTGCTAAACAAAGAGCAACAATCACTAGAACTTTAAATTGTTTTAACACAAATGATGTTGATTTTTAATGTTACTATTCCATTATACCCTGTATTATAATCATCATAATTGGAAAGAAAGAAATCATGATTGCTATAGTAAATATTTGTATTGTGCATTGCTTAAAAATATCTTGGTTTTTAAAAGTTACTATGAAATAGTATAAATATTTATCTACATTTTTTAAACTAAATAATTATCATTTATTGACTAAACCTATTGAAACATCAAAGTTCATTTCTGACAAAGTCATTTCAATGATTGATTTCAGCCTTATAATGGAATAGTAACTTTTTAATTTACATGAAAAATGTGTAGAAATTTACGGGACTGCATCTTGATAAAGTATTAACATTACTTATTAGTCAAAGAATTGTTATTCGAACTTACTTACGTATAAGATGTATGAAAGAAGCATTTTTTTAATTTGAAGAAAATAAGAAAAAATAAATATTCTTATCTGTGTGATAAAAAATACAATTATCAAATTTTAGTTGTATATAAACAACCAAATTTTAAATTCACTTAACTGAAAATTCCTTTTCCAAAATTTTGAATTACTTATGGAAAAATTATAACTTTCTTCAAAAACTGAAATACTTATTAAATGCAAGATTAGTAGAAAAAGATCCTAGAATCACATTCCCAACAGATCACAAAAATTCTCTTTGAATTATAATTTAATTTTATGTAAAAGTTGTATGGAGAAATCCATTTTGGTGCTGTCAGTCAAAAAGGGATATTTTATCTTTGGATTGAATGAATTCCTTAATTATTATTATTATTTTTTTTCATCTTAAGGTACTGAGATTTTGAGGAAAATAAGGCAAGTATTTTTATTTATAAAGAGTTCATATAAATGTTTATTTACTTTAATATTTGATAGATGTCCGTTCCCTTTCTCACATAATTTTCATAGTGTGTGTTAAGTATGTATTAAATAATGCATTTGAAAATAATTCATCAAAGATTGAGCTCTTTTATTTATTTTGATAAGTTTATATTAAGCCATTAATAATAAGATTAGAAATTATGTTTTGAGATTAGATCAAACTGAGTTTGATATTTGAGATCTTTTATTTTACTTTTTAGCTGCTCTTCAAAAATTATTTTTAAATTTTGCAGAAGTTGCTCTGATTTTATAATTGGCTTATAAAATCAGAGCAACTTCTGCAAAATGTTTTATTAAATGTTTTATTAAGTTGTCTTGCAAGGATTACAAAATGTAACGATTTCTCTCTGAAAAAGGTTGTTTTTATCATAAATCATAATTTATTTAACAAAAAGGTGTCTTAAAATGCTAAATTTTAAAAAAGAGAAAAAAGTACTTATAAAACTGTTAGCACATGCTTAATGTGAGCAGTAGAAATGGAGTTTCCTTGAGTTTTTCCAATAGTATGGCTAAAGCTAGTTAGGTCATGAAATGAATGATAGTAAGATGATAAAAATTTTAAATCTTTGTTGCTATAATCAAAATATTTCATTGTGATGCAGATTGTGAGCTAATTTTTTGCACAATTAAGGAGGAAACAGATTTGTTTTTCATCCACTAAAGCTCTTGAAAATATTTTGATTGTAAAGAGTTAAAATATAATTTATGATTTTACACATTCTTTCCTAGACATAGAAAAAACTAGCCTTTGACAGTTTATTAAAGGAAACTAGTTTTTATCTTGCTTAACTCATTTCTGTGTTTATAAAGTTAATACAAATAATTTAGATATGCTGAATTTTGTGTGTGCAAAGTACGTATTGCATAATCTCTTGATTTTTTTGGTACCTTCTGAGTGTTAACCTAAAATGTTGAGAACTATTTTCTTCTTGAATCTATTATATATATATATACACACACTGAGTGATGTTTTTACTGTTAAGATTTAAATCCAGCAATCTGAGACTTCAACATTCTCCATATTTTTTTTATTTTAGTTTTAAACAAACATTAAGTGTTTTAGAATAAATATTTTTGCATTTTTTATTTAACATCAATTATATATAAATAATTGTTAATTTAGTTTGTTTATTCAACATTTTATTGTAAAATTAAATACAAAAATCAAATTGAGATATAGGTAACCATCCTATAACACAGGTTAGCTCTATTAAAATAAGAAAATTTGGAAGCCTTCGTATAATAGGATTGCACTTCAACATAATAAAATGATTGTGAACAATTTAACACATTTTTAAAAAGCTAAATTACTTAAAATTAATTTAGAGTAGAAATAATGCATTATTGTGTCTATACAAAAATATTTGAAAATTATTAATATTCATCTATAATGCTATTTCTATGTTACAAAAGAAATCATTGTATTTCATGTCACTCACAAGATTAAAGTTTTCTTAAAATCAAAATAGTATTTATAGTATATAAAACTGTATCATTACTTGAATTACTAAAACAAGAAAGTTTTATGTCTTGAAAACTTTTTAAATGAAAATGTATTATTTAATATGAATGATTTTAAGTTGATTAATTTAAGTAATCAATTTAAAATCATCCATACTAAGCAAAAATGAATTTTCTTGATTTTAAAATTGCTTATTTATAATTACTTATAAAAATTATAAAATATGTTATTGTTACCTTAAAGAATAATTACTACTGATTTTTTAGAAATCAGGTTTCAATTTTTTTTATTAATTTGACATCAATTAAAATTGAAAATTTTTTTTCTTTTGAAACTGAATATACAATTATTGAGTGGTGAGTCAAAACATTCAATTATCTGATGCAAGTTCTAATTCAAAATAGTAGTTCAATGTTAAATAGTGAAAGAGTTTTACATCTCAACATTCCATCCCCTGTTGGACGGTTGTCCAAAATTTTCAGACTGACAACTATACAGTTTTAGTGACATTGTGGCAAAAAATACCTTTAATTGTTTTTATGTCTACTACTCCCAGTCTATTCTCTCTTATGTACACTTTCCAAATTTGTTCTAATTTCTATCCTATTTGTCATGTTTGTCTCTTTGAGATGCATAAGTCCTACTTTAAGATTGGGATCTGTTTTGTCCACTTGGCTGTCAACTAACTCTTTGGAACTGATAAAGCAATGAAGAGATATTCTTAGCTTTATAAATTCCAAAATCTGTTCTTCAGAATCTGAACAAAACTCCTCTTAGAAGAAAAGAATTTGAAGTAATAGATGGTTCAAAAAAGGGTGTAATAGATATTTCAACCAAAAAGTGTCCAGGAGTTAAAAGTTATTAAGATGAGCAGACAAAGGGAACAATGGTTGGGTATTTTAGGAGCTTTGCGTGTAATGATTTTCAGCTGAGTAAAAGGTTTTGATTTCCACACAATTATTTTTTGATTATATTTAACTGCAGATTATATTTCTGTATCAAATTCTTTTTCATCTACAATGAACTCTTAAATTTTACATATAAAGCTTTAATTTCTTTTAACATTTCTGTTGAATAATCAAAATCCTGCTTAAGCAAACTAGTTTGCTTCTGCAAGCAAAAGTTTTGAAATCACCTTCTAATGTATATACATTTTGGAAAATTAGTTACAGTTGCCTTAACATTTAGCATCTTTTTCAGTTCTTAGAGTTCATCAATTTTTTTATTCTTATAATAAAAAACAACAAAATATTTATGCTTATGATGCTCCAAAATCTAATCAAATATTAATCAATGTATAAATTATATTTTTTATTCTTCTAAATATTATTGTTAATTATTCATGTAAATACTTCTAATGAAATTTAAATAAGAGTTCAAAGTATCATCAAATAGTTAAATCTATTTCTACTGAAACATCAACTAGAATTCCAATTCAAAATTGCATAATAAATCTACTTACCTTGTGTTGATTGTACAGGCAATTCTTTTCTCAATGTGCTATATGCACCAATATAGACAGTTATTCTAATTATCTAATACCAGTTTAAATAAATTGAAAATATTTATAATTAAACTTAACTACATTACACTTTTTAAATATTTATACATTCACAAAAAAGGTAAGAGATGTTTCAGATTCAAAATAGTTCAATAAACACCACAAAAAGAAAATTCTTTTTTCTTTTTGAGTTCTGTGTATGTTAAACACACCACAACAATTAATATTGAGCTATAGTTGCAGTAGTACTTGAATCATATTGTAATAAGAATGCATGTGTTTGTAAATATATTTATAAATAAATATTTAAATAAAAATGAAATAGCTTGAATTACCACATTTCATTTATCCTAGAGTTTACAATTAAAATACTAATAGTCTTTCAAATAATAAATCTATTTTTTCTTGAATTAATATTATAAACAGTCTAGAATATTTTCTTCTGTTTTGAGTATGGTAGACTACAATTTTTTATGAATAGGTGAACTAAAAGTAAAGGGATTCCTATTATCTGATGGAATAAAACCAGTTGACATTATGTTTTACAAGTTGAGAGGAAGGAGCCAATGTTTTATAAAATTATTTCTTTGAGCAATTTGTTGTAAGTGATAAGTTTAACATTTTGATTCTTTGCATTGTAAATGTAAGAAATGAGACATTTAAATTTATGTCAATTTTTCTTTGACAAACTTTATATTGTATTTAGTGCCATTGTTTGTGGAATCACTTCAATATTATAATTATTTAGTCTGATTTATATAGGGATTTAATACCTTATTTATAATACGTTTTGAAGTATTTACAACTGTTTTCAATATTTTTAGTGAAAAATTAAAATGCATTATCAATAATAATTGAGTAGTGGACTTTTATATTTCCCTTGATATGATATTTGTAAAGTATTTTGCTAATAGCATTAATATAATATCTTATTTAAAAAGTACCGTTTGCAACTTCATATTTGTGGCATTATATATTAATTGAAACAGAATGTTGTCAAGACTAAATACAAATATGTGAGTATTTTCCTTATGAATATGCTTGTGGTGTTTTATGATTATCTTGTAAGTAAACTGTTAAAATGGTAATCATGACACTGATAGACAGCCCATATTTTGTTAACCGTTTGAGTGCTGAAGACTTTTCTTATATATATGCTAAAAGTGCGGAATGAGTAATTTAATTAACAAAACAAGAAAAGCGCTATCGTGCTTTGCCGCACTCAAACTGTTAAAATGACTTATTTTGGGGGAGACTTATAGTACTATATTTGAATTGACTTGAAGCCATATATGGATATACACATAAAATAATTTAATCAAAGCATTGCTAAACTAAATAATATACTAGAAAAGTAAAAGGTAAAGTACTTACAGAATAAAAATATATTTATAAGACTTCAACTTATCATTTACTTAATTTAAAAATTAGAATTATTGTCATAGATTATAGCATTAATTTCAATAAACTATTCTGTCAGATAAACATTAAAAAAACATGAAACCTATAAAAATGTTCTTCCAAAAAACTAAATTAACCTACTCTTTTTATATAATGTTCCTAATAATTACCTTTTTAACCTTTTTGATGCACTTATCATTTTTTTAGATTAATTAATAAGCACCTTTTATTTAGAAAAAACTTTTCTTGTCATGTTTTGTAACTCTCTTTTGATTATAAGTTAAAGGAACAAAAATGTAAAAGCTGTAGTATTAATGTTGTTCAAAAATGCTTGTAAAACTATTCAGACACTAAAGTTTTTAATGCTTCTGAATTTCCAAATTTTCTGTTTCATTATTTATTGATGGCTATTCAGACACATAAAATTCTTAATGTATTTCAAATTTTATTTATTTTTTTAAAATTAATGTAAAAAATGATTATATGAATGGTAATGCTAATAAAAAATAAAAATCTATTTCAATTTAGTTCCTAATTTGATCATATTATAAGCTGATTATTTTTTGCTAAAAATTAAATTAGTACTTTAATTTTACATTAAATGTTATAAAAACATTCCAATTATGAATATTTTGAAATAAGGAAAAAGTTTATTATTTCTGCTCAAAAACTATGTAAAACTGAAACTATTAAATATTTAAGACATGCAAATTATTGTAAAATGATGTCAGAAAATTATGTTAGAAGTTCAATGTAAAAGAGACAATTATTAAATTGTACTAATTAACCCCTTAAAACATTAGTTTTTTCAGGTAAATTGATAAATAAAAAATTATCAATTTGTCATCTATGTTAAATAAGTTTAATTATAATCTGGTCTCTCTTTTTTTTTGGAACAAATCTTTGGTCATTAGGAATAAAATATTGTGAGATACAAGAGCATCTATGTGAGACATATGCATGTCCTAATCTGCTGGTAACTTTCACCCTTGTCTAACAAGGGCAAATGACTTAAGGAGTTGGAAACCATTTATTTCTGTGTATGAAAAAAACTAATTTGAAAATCATGTGTATCATAAGTCAAACAAAAAATGTGAATCGATGCTTTAGCACAACGATTATTAATTTTCAAGGATATAAATGAAAAAATGTAGAAAGCACTAAATGTCAATATTTGTAAGTTCATTGTATTTAGCATTGAATCCAGATTACTAAAATATTCTTATAGATCTTTAGTCATTGGAAAAGACAATGAGCATTTAATTTCTGTCCATGGTCTTCTCTAATAATCTTCTCCATTGTCTTCTTCAATCTTTTATGTTTGTGTTAGTTTTACTTTAAATCTATTTAAAATGATTTATTTCAAATAAATGTTAAAGTTGCAAAATGTTCTATGGTTATCCAAAACAGCATTAAAAGAAATTAGCAAAAGTTTGGGTTTTTTTTACTAATACATAAATATATATAAAACAATTTTGTGCAAATCTTTATTACTTGATAGGTTAATATATTTTAAAGTATGGCTTTATAAAAGTTAACTGTTTCTAGAGACAGAAAGCATTTTTTATAAATATGTACTCAACTAATTTTGTTTATGTCATTGTTTCCTTGTGTAAATATAAAATTTATCTCATAAGTTTTTTTGATTTTTTTATAATTATACATACTTTTTTATTAATTACAAAATATTGAGTGAAATGCACATCTTCATATAAGTTGATTGTCTAAAAAAGGAAAGCAACTATGTGTTTTCATTTTTTAGACAATTAATGGTATAGTTTATTACTCATTTGATTTACAAATGAAATCACTCTTTACCAAGAATCATTTTAAAATATTTAAAAAAGAACTGGGTGATTATATTGGAAACATAGCTACTATGTAGCTTGGGTTATCAAAGAGTATCATCAGCCATTTTCTTGAAAAATAAGAATTATCTTAATCCAGTATTTTTAAAATTGTAAATTTAATGAGTTACTCATTTGATGGTGTATAAAATTGTATGTTGCCTTACTTGGCTGGCATTAAATGGTTTGCTTTTTAATAACTTCAGTTAAACATACACAATTCTGCTTTTAAGAATATATTTTTGTAGTGATAGAGTTAATTTTAAATTGTAAGTTGACTTCTGTCTAGAAAATTGGGTAATTTTTTGTTTGATATTGTTTTCATTTTATATAGCATTAATATATCTGCACAACTCCTATTTAAAAATGTTTTTTCTTTAAAATTCACTGAAATACAAATATTTCTTATGCTGTATTTTATTGTTTTCATCATAAAAATATGGAGTTATATTTTAATGGAATTTTTAAAAAAAATGATAAATAGAAGATTTAAATATGCGTTACTTAAAAAAATATATTTCATTAAAATACAATATTTTTTATATGCTATACAAATAGCCTTTCTTGAATCAAAAAGTAAATTTTACTTTCTATGTTTTTGGCATAAGAAAAATTTGAGAAGTTTATTTAAAAATTACAAATAAAATTATATAATGCCCTGACTATAATAATCATATTGATTCAAGTTATTGAGTTGTTCAAAAAGTAATTTTTTTTCTAATGAAAATAAAAGGTTATAGCATATGGTGTATAAAATTCTCCAGTTTTGTTCAATACTTTTTCACATAATAAATTTGTGGAGACCAGGACAAGTAGTAAGATGGAGATGGCATATCTGGAGAATTCATGGTGCAGCTTGTCCTCTTTGGATCTTGCGCCACAAAACCCAACCAACCAACTAACTGGAGCATTCAATGGTAATTAGAAGGCTGTAATATTATATCCAATACAAAGAATATACTTTGAGTTGTCAAGCTTCTGAATGATCTCGTATCTTCTTGGTGGCACTCTATATGTTTCAATTCATAAATTCTGGTCTTTTCTTATTGAGTGAATAATTTAATTCCTGTTTGATGGGAATAAATATGTTCTCTCTTGAAATCCTGACAAATAATTTTTTTATATTAATCTTTATTCTCAAAGGGTTTTGATTGAATTTATCTTTTGTAATCTCTTGCATTTAACCTTACGGCCAATAATAATTAGCTGCATAAAGGAATAATTCGACATTTGAGCAAATTGCAGACATCAGTGGGATGGAGAAAATTTCTTTTTGTTAGAAAATGTGAAGCAACCGTAAAATTTGAAATTAAGTCAAGCTATTTCATATGATCTTGAATGATTAAATTTAAAACTTCAATTTCTCAGTGATCTTTTAAACCTGATTGTTTTTGTTGATTCTTTTACTTTTTACCAGTGTCTACTGAGATTCCAGAATGTGGTGTATCTTTACTATCAAAATTATCTAACAGTCTCCCAAACCAATTGTTAGAAAAGATTCTTACTTACATAATGTATTAAAATATTTCTAATAGTAGAGCATTATTAATTGTGAGGTTAATTGCAGTGATGCTAATACACAAATACCACAAACTTTGATATCAGTTGTCAAAATATGTAATGGCAGTATGACTTTAGTGTGAACTTAGGTATACAAAGATATACAATGTGAGTCTAATTGTAGTTTTGGTAGGAAATTAAAATTATTTCTAAATAATTCACAATGGTAATATAAATGTTATTTTTAAATTACCTTCATTCTCTACTAAAAATCAACTTTTTTGATTTGGTAGAAACTGAGAAGTATAAAATGAAAATTATAATTGAATTCAACTCCGATTGTTATCCATTACTAGTGTGAATAGATTCCACTTGTTAGAGCAAATATAATGCCAAATGCTTTTTAAGTCTATAAACAGGATTTTTCCCTTTGCATAGACTGGAGATGCTATCATGAAGAGGTAAAATATGACACAGCTAACTCCTTATAAGCTAATACAGGATTTATAGTTGAAATTCATTCGGTACATTATACTTTGAAATTAGCAAGTTTATTTCTACACTTTCTAAAAATCCAACTAGATTGCTGTACAAGTTATTTTTATTTTTTGTTTATTTGCTTAAGATATTTTATCTTAATAAGTAGTATAAGGTAACAGTTTACTAAAAAAAGATGATCCAAATGATAAAATTTAATTTTTTATTTAAGAAAATTTTCTTTTAAAGGGTTGAATTTCAACAACATATGACTACCTTTATAAAATTGTATGTTTATTTGAGAAAGCAATTTTCTAACCATATTCCATCATATAATGAAAAACTAAGTAATGTTTAATACATTGATTCCTCAAAATACATAAAAGTTACAAAATACAAATAAATGAATTTAGGCACACTGAAAAAATAAAATAGAATTTAAAAGTAATCAATTTATAAGTAGATGTTTATTTGATAGTCAAATATCTACTTACTTTATTATTTAATGGATATACAATTATTTTTTAATTTATAATAGCAATATTTTGCTAAGTCATTACCAAGTAAATGAAGCAATTTTTTAATAATTTGGTAGTTTTTAATTTGTTTTTTATAAGTAAATTATCTTCATCTACTTGCTTGACATTTTTTACTGTCTCTCGGGTGGGGTACAGTTTGCCAATTTATGTCAGGTATTTAATAATTAACATTATTTGTCTTTGGAATGTCTAAGTGTCCATGGTAAACTCTACATCTAGAAAATGAGCCATTTTATTATTTTTTTTTCAGTGATAAAAATTTTCTAAGATCTCAGAAAATTCCACTCTATATTAGATATCATGTGTGTTTGGCAAAATTTCTATTCATTAATTTTTTTTTCTTTTCTTTCCTTCTTTCTTTCTTTTTTTTTTCTTTCAAAAATTTAATTTTGTTTCTACTTTTTCCAAATTTTTATTCATTCCATTGTTTTATTACTTTATTTTTACATTATGATAACAAATGTGCAGATTTTTGTGATATTGTTAAATTTATTTTCTGATTTTTGAACGATTCTAATTAGAAGATTGGTTATAGAAGTAATTCCTATTATTTTAGAAAAGTAACTATTATATTAGATCAAATTGAAATATTACTTATTTGTCTCCTTATCTCAGATTTAATAATTTTTTTACAGTTATTATGAAACATAATGTACTACATGAAAAATAGAATTTCTTGTAATATTTAATGGCATAATTTGAGGTCTACTTTCTTTATGTTTTTATATTTTGGTGGTTTATTTAATTTTATAATACCTTATAGGCTTGCCATTTTATATATATATTTAGTTTTAATTCCAATACCATATATAATTTAATCAAATTGTCAAATATTTGCACTAAGAGTAAAGTTTTATATTATCATAAAATAATTCCATTATGAGTGTAAACTGCATATGGGGGTAAAGTCTAATAATTGCTCTTTTTTATAACTTTATGTGAGGATAACTCCATTCTAGTTTATAGTTTTTATGACATTTTTCCTCAATTCTCATGTGACATCTATTACTTTTATTGTTAGTTTTGGGATAATAGAATAAACTTTATCATTTTAATGAGAAAAATTTCTTGACTTATGAAATATTATCTATCTTTTGTTCTTGTTAAATGTAAAATTTTGTCAATATACAATTGTAATTCAATATTTTATTTTATATTACAGGTTAAGTTTAAGAAGTGGCCTTTGTATATCTATCTGAGATCTCTTTGTTCCTGCCATACAAATTAATAAAGACTTATCTTCATGGAATTTTGAGATTGCCTGTTCACATGCTAGTGTCATTCTCAAGATATATTAAAGTGAAAGATAAAATTTAATATAATTTTCCACAAATTAAATTGTTGTCTTTGTGGTGAAAACTGTTAACATCAATAAAAAGCCTACATGTCTCAGATGGCAGTTTCAAATATTGCAGGACAAAATCCTGGACAGCAAAGTTTGCTTGGTAATGTAAATATTATTCCATCTAGCCAAAGTAATGGACAACAAGGTTTACTTAACACAGTTAATGTTATGCCTACAGAACCAAATGTTGGAACTCAAAATTTACTTGGTACTGTAAATAATGTGCTACCAGGACAAAGCATGGGGCAGCAAAGTTTACTTACTACTGCCAATCAGACATCCACTTTTGGCCCCTTTTCGCATGTATCTGATATCGAGAAACGTAGATATCATCAACAATTAGTACTTCTCTTGCATGCGTATAAGTGTCAAAAACGTGATTCCACAAATGGAGAAGTGAGAGGTGAATGCAATTTAGGTCAGTGTCAAGGTATGAGGAACGTATTAAGTCATATTCAGGTATGCCAAGCTGGAAATGCATGTACAGTTCAAAATTGTGCTTCTTCAAGAGCACTCATATTGCATTGGAAAAATTGTACTCAAAAAGAGTGTGCATTATGTTTGCCACTTAAACAAGCTCATGGTCGTAGACAACAACAACCACCTGTTGTCCAGACAAGTCAAGCAAATCAAGTCCCTAATCCAGCAGTGGTGCAACGAGCCTATGCATCGCTTGGACTTTCTTTTAGTTCTTCTAATAGTGGAGTAATGGATTCTGGAATGCAGAATCAAAGTTTGAATTCATCTCTTGAAAATGAGCAAACTTCTCAAAGTCCTTCCCAGATTGTAAATCATATACAGTTACCCCAAACATCTCAACAACAATCAAATGTACAGTTACGAACTATGTTACAGAGCAATGTTTCAGGAGCAAATACTAATTCAACAACTCAAGTTGTTTACATGGGAGAAGGTCTTCAAGCAACCATAAAAACTTCAAATGCTGTAACACTTATGAACACTTCTCCAAGTCAGATGAATTCTCTTGTTACAAGTGTCACTGGTACTTATCCTCCCCCTCCCTTAAGTCCTAAAGAGTGGCACCAAGCTGTTACATCAGATTTGAGACAACATCTAATTCAAAGAATTATTCAGGAGATTTTACTTGTAATTAATAAAAAGGATATAAATGATCCAAATGATTCTACTTTTAATAGCGTCATTCAGTATGCTAGAAGAAATGAAGCTGTTATGTACGAAACAGCTAAGTCAAGAGAGGAATATTATCATTTACTTGCTGAAAAAATTTACAAAATACAACGTAGAGAATTGTCCGATTGTCGTCGTAGACCAGAAATTCGTAGGCCTCAAGTTAATTCTGTTGTAGAAGTTGCTGGTTCTCTTAATTCTACTCCTAGACTGCCTAGCACTGCTTCGTTATCACAAGTAAATTTGGGTAATGCCAATATCTCTGCCACTAGACAACGTATGCCTCCTCCAAATGTTACTGTCCTCCCAAATGCTGCCACAAGAGGCTCAGAATTATTTTCTTCTGGTTCTCAACTATCTGTTTCTTTAAATAATCCTATTAATGCGAATCAAAATCAATTAAATCAGTCTCAAATTAGACATAATAATTTGCCTATAAGTGCTTTGCAGCAGCACCAATTTCAACACTTTAACAATTTAAATTCTTCAAATTCAACTGGGGGCACTCCTTCTGTTGATCTGTCATCTATATCTTCAAGCTCTGCCTCAATTTCTTCTCCCCAGTTTACTTCTGCACAGCATAATAATTCTCAATTAGCAAATGTTTTTAAAACACGCCAGAATTTTCTTCAGTATCAGCAAGCCTCACTTTTGAGACAGGTAGAGCAAGAATCCTCTGTAGGTTCACAATCACTAATGATAAATCAGTTCCAACACAACCATGGGTTGACTACTTCACAACAACAGAATCAAATACTTAGTGAACAACAGCAGAATCAGATGATAAATCAACAAAATCAAGTTGTTAATCAGCAACAACAAAACCAAATGTTAAATCATTCTCAACAACAAAGTCAAATGATAAATCAACAGCAGAATCAATTGCTAAATCAACAACAAACTCAGATTTTAGGCCAGCAACAACAAAATCAAATTTTGGGACAGCAACAGATTCTTGCTCAGCAAAATCAACTTTTAAGCCAACAACAGAATCAGATCCTTGGACAGCAACAACAAAATCAGATCCTTAGTCAGCAACAGCAAAATCAAATATTGGGATCACAACAACAGAACCAACTTTTAAACCAGCAACAGCAATCACAGAACCAAATTTTAAGTCAACAGCAGCAACAGAATCAGATTTTAGGTCAGCAGCAAAATCAGATGGTAAATCAGCAACAGCAACAAAATCAGTTACTAAATCAACAGCAAAACCAGCTTCTCAGTCAACAACAAAACCAAAATATGAATCAACAAATGCAGCAAACACAAATGATAAATCAACAACAAAATCAACAATTGCAACAAATCCAAAGTCAACAGCAAAATCAGTCTCAATTAAATCGTCTGGAACTTAAATCTCAAACTGGACATTCACCTCAGATATCTACTCATTCTAGTGGAAATCAGTTGGCCCATTCTTCCACACCTCAACCACAATCTCAGCAATCCCCTATTCAGCAACCTCCTAGAGCTGCATCAGTGCCTGTTACTCATCCTGCAACTCCATCAACTCCTCAACAAATAGTCCAGTTATCACAAGAAGAGCAAACAGTAGAAACAAATGATGTCCAGTTACTTCAGCAATCTGGAAATCAGTCATTACAACGTTTGTCCATGCAGAACTTTTCAGAATTACAACTTCAATCCTTACAGCAGTCCACTCTTGCATCTTTCCAACAACAACAAGCTGATCAATCTATGACTCAAGTTGATCAAACTTTACAGTCATCAATTGTTCAAACAGCTCTACAGCCAAATGCACACCAAAATGCAAAACCATCTTTACAGAAGGATATTGTTAAGGCAGAAGATTGTAATGAAGATGTAAAGCCTATGGTAACATTTACCCAAGCAGAGTTTACCTCTTCTAATCAAGTTGATGCTGAGGAATCTCATACTCCTATTATGATAAAATCAGAATGCGAATCAAGTCAACCTGGAGGAAAAGTATTTTCATATGCTTCACAAAAGATATCTGGCAAAGAAAATTATCCTGATAAAATGGAAGTAGATTTTAAGATTAAAACTGAAAATTGTGATAATCAGGATATAAAACCTAGTCCAAAAGTTGAGATCAAAATGGAAGTTGAAGTGGCTGATAACCAAAATAACACAGATGCTGTTAAAACTGAACCTATGACTGTCAATCAAGATTCTTCTGTTTCTCAAGTAAAACAAGTAAAACTTGAAGAAAATTCGACAGTGCAATCTAAGCCAACAAATGACTCTTCTGAACCTCCTCTTAAGAAATTTAAAGGAAACAAGAAGATATTTAAACCTGATGAATTGCGGCAGGCATTAATGCCAACATTAGAAAAATTATATAAACAAGACCCAGAATCTCTTCCTTTTCGTCAACCAGTGGACCCTGAACTTCTGCAAATTCCTGATTATTTCGATATTATAAAGACGCCAATGGATTTGTCAACAATTAAGCAAAAATTAGACACTGGCCAATACCAAGATCCATGGCAGTATGTTGATGATGTGTGGTTAATGTTTAGTAATGCTTGGTTATATAATAAGAAAACATCTAAAGTTTATAAACATTGTTCAAAACTTGCAGAAGTATTTGAGCAAGACATTGACCCTGTTATGCGATCATTAGGATATTGTTGTGGTCGAAAATATGCCTTTCAGCCTCAAATTTTATGTTGCTTTGGAAAGGAACTATGTACTGTTCCAAGAGATACTAAGTACTGGAGTTATCAAAATCGATACATCTATTGTCAGAAATGTTTCACAGAAATTTCTGGTGATACTATTTCAGTTGTTGAAGATCCAACTCAACCAGCTGTAGTCATAAAGAAAAGTGATTTTGTTGAATACAAAAATGATCATTTGGATCAAGAACCCTTTATTGAATGCTCTGATTGCTGTAGAAAACTGCATAGGATATGTGTTCTTCATTATGATCAAATATGGCGGGAAGGTTTTACCTGTGATGATTGCTTATTAAAAAAAGGCAAAAAGAGAAAAGAAAATAAATTTACTGCAAAAAGGTTACCACACTCCAAACTGGGAAATTTTCTTGAAAATAGAGTAAATGGTTTCTTAAAAGATAGGGACTGTGGAGCTGGTGAAGTTACTATTAGAGTTGTATCTAGCTCGGAAAAATTTGTAGAAGTTAAACCTGGTATGAAAGCTAGGTATGTTGATGGTGGTGAAATGCCAGAAAAATTTCCTTATGTGGCCAAAGCTTTATTTGCATTCCAGGAAATCGATGGAGTAGACACCTGCTTTTTTGGTATGCATGTTCAAGAATATGGTTCTGAATGTGCTCCTCCCAATACAAGACGTGTGTATATAGCTTATCTTGATAGTGTCCATTATTTTCAACCAAGAAAACTTAGAACCTCTGTTTATCATGAAATTCTTCTTGGTTATCTTGATTATGTTAAATGCCTTGGCTATACAATGGCCCATATTTGGGCTTGTCCACCTAGTGAAGGAGATGATTATATATTTCATTGCCATCCTATTGATCAAAAGGTTCCTAAACCAAAAAGACTGCAAGAATGGTATAAAAAAATGCTTGAAAAAGGAGTCAATTATAGAATTGTTGTAGACTTCAAAGATATTCTTAAGCAAGCCACTGAAGATAATTTAAAAAGTGCAGCTGAATTACCTTATTTTGATGATGATTTTTGGCCTAATGTTCTGGAAGAAAGTATCAAAGAATTAGAGCAAGAAGAAGAAGAGAAGAAAAAGGCTGAAGCTACTGTGGTTACCACAGTTGCTGCTACTACTTCTGAAGCAGATATTGATGAAGAAGATAATAGTGATGGAAAAAAGAAAGGTCAGAAAAATGGACGCAATAAAAAAATGAATAAAAACAAGAACCAAAGAAAAAACAATAAGAAATCAAATATACCTTACACTGGAAATGACTTAACTGCAAAAATATATTCTACTATGGAAAAACATAAGGAAGTTTTCTTTGTGATAAGATTGCATTCTCCTCAAGTTGCAGCTGGATTATCCTCTATATCTGATCCTGATCCTTTTATTACTTGTGAATTGATGGATGGACGTGATCAATTTCTTACATTTGCAAGAGATAATCATTTTGAATTCTCTTCTCTTCGGCGAGCAAAATATTCTACCATGGCCATGTTATATTCCTTGCATAATCAAAACCATGACCAGTTTGTGTATACTTGTAATGATTGTAAGAAACATGTTGAAACAAGATATCACTGCAGTATTTGTGAAGATTTTGATTTGTGTGTTAGTTGTTATAATAAAGATGGTCATAAGCATCGAATGGAAAAACTTGGATTTGGATTAGATGATGATTCATCAAATTCTGATCCACAAAAAACTACCAATCCACAGGATTCAAGAAAACTATCGATTCAGAGGTGTGTTCAATCACTTGTGCATTCTTGTCATTGTAGAGATGCAAACTGCAGAATGCCTAGTTGTTTGAATATGAAAAAGATTGTATCGCATGCTAAACAGTGCAAAAGGAAAACGAATAGTGGATGTTCTATTTGTAAGCAATTCATTGCTTTGTGCTATCATCATGCTAAAGCATGCCAAGAAACTAAATGCCCAGTGCTATTCTGTTTGAATATTAGACATAAGCTTAGACAGCAACAATTACAACAAAGAAAGCAGCAGGCCCAGATTTTGAAGAGGAGAATTGCTACAATGACAAATCGGGGAATGCCTTCCACTGTAAACCAGAATAGTGGAGGAAGCTCATATCCAATTAATCAGCCATCTCCTGGAGCTCAGCAACCAGCACCATCTTATCCTTCTCAATCTGGAATGGATATTAAACCTTCAATTGGAGCAAATATGAATTCTATGCAAGCAGTTCAACAAGGTCAAAATGTAAGGCTTGCCGTACCACCACATATAGCTACTGCAAATGTAAGTTATGGTAAAAATAATCCCATGGTTCGACAAGTTGCACCAAATTCTAATATTATATCACAGCAACAAATGCAAGCGCAAATGCAAAAGCCTTTACCTCAAGTGCTTTCAGGTGTTCCAAATCGTATGTTAGGAATGGGTAATATTTCTGTTAATCGATGGGAAAATCCTAATTATATGCAAAGTTCACAACCTCATCAAAATATTTCTCCACAGCAGAGTCAGCAGTTAAGATTAAGGCAGCAGCAGTCACAGATCATTGGACCTAATAATAATATGTCTGGTCCACTAGGAAATGCAATTGTTAAAGGACAACCACAAATTGTGCCTAAGCAAGGACCTTCAATTCCAAATCAACAGCAGCATTCTTTACAATCATTAATTCAAGCTTTAAAATACCCATCCTCTCCACAACAGCAGCAGCAAGTGCTTCATATTTTAAAATCTAATCCGCAATTGATGGCTGCTTTCATCAAACAAAGAACTGCACAAAAAAATGCTTTAATGCAGCAGCAACAACAACAACAGCAGCAGCAGCAACAACAACAACAACAACAGCAGCAGCAGCAGCAACAACAACAGCAGCAGCAGCAACAACAACAACTTTTGAATGGGGGTAATGTTATTCTGCATCCTTCTCAACCAAATGTGAGATACAGGCAACAACATTTATTAGCTTTGCAGAGGCAACAGCTTCAACAGCAGCAAGCAAATCAGTTTTCACATCCACAACCTCCTATGTATACACAACGTCCAAGAATACCAATGACTGCAAATTTTACTCATCAACAGCGTTTTCAGACTGACAGTTCCCAGTTTCAGTTTCAACAACAAAACCCACAAACTATTTTGCAGTCCCAAATAAAACAGATGGCTTCACCTACGCATCCTCCAGTAAGCCCTCAACAAGTAATTCTAGACAATTCACAAGGATCTATACCTTCTCCTTCACAACAACAAATACTTCAACATTTAAGATCTCCCCCACCAACTGCTTCACATTTAGCCCAAGCTATTGGTTCTCCTCAACCAATTGCATCACCAAGAACTTGGGCTAATGTTCCGCAAAGTCAACCCATACCATCACCTCGACAACAAATGTCTTCGCCACATTATCCTGCACAAAGTCAATCACCTCATTCTAACCTTACTTTTGGAAATTCTGGACTGACTGGCTCAGATCAAATGTCATCTAGTAATGATTTATATTCTCATCTTTCAAATCCGGTTTCATTTCATCCTAATATGACCAATCAGCTGCAGGGTACAGTAAATCAAGAACTTAATTTACCACCTGCTGATAATGTAGATATAGGTCATCAAAATAGAAGTGAACAACTTGATAAATATGATAGCTTTTAACAGTAAAGTATATTGAATTTTCTTCCTTAACACATTCATTTTGTAAAATGAAAAGGCTTTGGTTTTTATACCAGTATTTTTGTA
This sequence comes from Latrodectus geometricus, assembly GCA_026290005.1. Taxonomy (NCBI): domain Eukaryota; kingdom Metazoa; phylum Arthropoda; class Arachnida; order Araneae; family Theridiidae; genus Latrodectus; species Latrodectus geometricus. The sequence continues at coordinate 173,568 of JAPDSC010087013.1, read as the reverse complement.
CAAACTTATGGCTAATGTCAAACTAAATACAAAATCTTTCGATAATTGTTCACAGAGATAATATATAGTTTTTTGAACAACGAACATTCTATGACTCATATCAAGTTAAATTTTGTACATTGAAGTGCATTAGTTGTGCATCAAATTAGACCATAATTGTTATTGTATGAAGCATTTGCGAGTTCTTTACTCTTAGTAGAATGACTAACAAGGCTAGATTTTTATATTGTCACTTGTTTATCATGATCTCACAAGAGTTTTGATATGACATGTTAAGGTAACTCTTCAGTTTGCTTTGTACAGTCATAAGTGCAGAAATTGCACATTTTGCGCAGCCATAATCTATTTTATTCAGTAGTAAATATATCTTGCATTTATGAAATATTAGTCATATTTCAAAACTGAATGTTTGATTTTACTTTGTGCTACTGAAGAAGAGATGGTACTTTATTGACGACAAATTCTTCCTAAATGAATGTGTCGAACACATAAAATTTCTTTTATTTTAAGACATTCCAGAAAATACCTTATAGATTTCTTTTTCTTTTGAGAAATATAAACTTAGAGTAAATTATATATATATATATATGTATTGTTAGTGTTAAAATTTTGAAATTATTATGTTTTGCACATTTTCTGCTCAAACTTGTGTTACTTGTGTATTCAGAGGACTCTTGAAGATGATGGATTTACCAGATGAAACACTGTAGTAAACTTTAAACAAAATTATTGGTCTCACTGCTATTGAAACCTTTGCATAAGAATAATTCTAAATTGAGATAATATTTAATATGTGGCCTTATGTATATATATTTTGCTAAAATTAAAAATATATTTAAATTAATTTTGTACATGCAGTTTAAATTTGCATAAATATATAACATTGAATGTATAATATATTCAGCCATATATTTTAATTCTGCAATTTCTTTATTTTTAAAGGAATCAATGTTTCCTATGCTAGTATCATAGATAATAAAAGTTAGGTTGAGTTAAAACAATATTGTTAAATACAGAATAATATAGATGTGCAATATACAGCAACTAATTTGAATCTCTAAGTTTATAGAACAGTAGAGAACAAATTAGGCTTGAACGTAATGTTGCTCATGTGTGAGAAGAAAAATTGTAGAATTTTTTGTAAATACTTACAAAACATGATAACCAAATAATCTTTCATTTGTTACATCTCTACTTTTTAAGATTTACTGCATGTAGACTAAATTTACCCTCCTGATCTTTGTCTGATTTGTGCAGTCCATTTGATCTTCTCTTTATTTATTTATTCAGCAACTGTAAATATGTGTGTCTTCAAATATTGGTGAATATTTTGAAGGGTGACTTTAACTGTTAATACCCAGTAATTAAAATGTTCATATTGTCAGCTGCAACAAAGTTGACTGAAAATGAAGAATGTAATTATTCAGCATCATTATTTTTAAGACAAAAATATGATGTAGCATTTTGTAAGTATAAACATTTACTTCTAAGAATTTTATTCTGTGTGATTCAGAGATCTCTGACATTTGTTAGGTAAATGAAGGTATTGTATACATACTATGCAAAAACTGAATAATCTATTGATTCTGAAAATGTGTGTTTTATAATTGTTTTAAGAAATTATAATTATTTTTTATTTGAAAAAAATTTACAATTTAAAAAGCTAAATAAGAAAATTGCTATACATGTTTAACAAAGGTACAATTGAATTTTAATGGAACTTAGCAAATAGAGTGCTTAATTTTGGGATCTCCTTTTAATACACAAGTATCTTATTAAGTTTTTAAATATTTGGTTCTATTGTATTGAATTCACTTTCCTCTAAGAATGATTAAAACAACCATTAAGCAATAAAACATTGATATTTGTGTGTCATCATAGGAATGCAGTTGGCATTTTCTGGAAATGTTATTTGTATTTATATTCTTTGTTTTATTGTATTGTATATGTAATCATGGAAAAACAGCTATAAAATACATATTTTTTGAAAATTGTTTGTGTTGTAATGTTTGTTGTGTTTTACCCCCTCAAAATAGTGTGTATATTCAAGCTAAAAATAACATTCTTAAAATTACAACTTTTTTTTATCATTTTTGTTCTTATATTATTTTACTCCTCCCTATTTTGCACACATTTAAAAGAGTACAAATTGAATTTCCTGATTAAGAATTTTTACACAGTAGCATTGGACATGAATTAATTATCAATCATTACTTTTATTAAATAGAATGATTTTATAAAATTGTACTATATTATTAGTTATTTTTTTTCATTTCTTTAAATAAAAATAATTTAACAATTATTTAGATTTTGTTTGAAATGAATGTGATTTATTTCTCTTTGCTGTGATAGAGTCTATCCTTCAATTTAAATGTATTTCATTTTGTAATAAAAAAATCGCATTAGTATAAAATACAAATTATAGAAATATTAATAAATATTAATTTTTAGAATTATATATTTTCATTTGAGTAAGAATTTAAAGCATTACTTAAAAATTATATGTATAAAAAAACCATTGGCCTTATTTTATTTAAAATTGGACATGTTAATACAACTAAAAAGTTCCATGAATATTCTAGGATAATCAGCTAAAAGTATTAAGGATCAAATTTTGCACTTAGAAAATATGATGAAGACTTATCAGAAAATATGATGAAGCCATGTCTAAATCTTTGGATTTCTTTTATTACTATAGTTTCTTTCTTTAAGTTTTTTAAGATCTTAAAGATTTACAAATTGTTATGAGGGTTCATTGTACTTGGAGAATTTATTTTTTAATTTTTTATAGCTTTGTGTAATCTAGAACATAAAAGAATTATAAAACAAACCATCTTTCATTTTAAATAGTTTTCTAGTTCATGAAATGTAATGCTTCAAGTGAAAAATTTAAAACATTTCATGTGCTTCAGTTTCCCCCTCCCTCCTGAAAGATTTGGAAGCTGTAAAATCTTGAGTAAATTATTGCAAAATATATTTCTTTACTGCGATATTCTGACTAAAGTTAATGTTTTAATCCCAAGTAATATATTATAATTATGTTTTTCAATTCTATACATTTAGTTTTTTGTTTGTGCAGGTACAAAATAAAAAAAAAAAAAAAAAAAAAAAAAAACACTATCTACCCATGAAAAAATTTTAAATTTTCAAACTTAAAGTGCATAATTTCATGAATTAAATACAAATATACATATATTGTATAATAATTCTCTGAAAATTTTAAATAACTCGTAAAGTTTTCAAGCTTTTAGTCTTAATGAAGAACTTTCTATGCATTTCCTTAAAGTGGCAATGTTAACCTAATTTTTCATTAACATGGTGCACAACTTAATCAGTGGACAAATTCTCACCAATTTTCAAACTCATTTGAATATTTTTTAAGTTTTTAATACTTAAAGATTCATTTTAATGTATTGTGTTTTTAATTGTTCCTAAGATTATTTTAGATGGCTTTTAAGCATTATCTTAATATAATATTTTATAAATGGAGCAAATTATTTTTTCGTTTAATTAAAAGTTCATACATTCAATATTTATCATATTAAATATTTGGTTTTCAACCAAACCTGTTTATAGAAATAATCAATGGAATTTTATAATTTGATATTAAATGAACTTGCACAGGAAGATTTGTTATTATAACTAGTAATTCTTATTGAGCTACTATTTTATAACTGGTTTGATTCTCACTCTGTGCATGGATGTTTATTATAAGTTCCAGAATTTACTTTATTTTATACAAGGGGACGTACTGCTTCTTATAATCTTGTTATTGATCTAGAAAATTGAACTATTATTAATGTAATCAAATTTCATTGAAAAATTGAATTACTATGTTAATTAAGTAAATGATCTCAATGTGTTGTAAGGAAAGATACTGAATTCATAAAATTGGAATATATTTTAAAAAAATGTTAATCACATAAATAAATTTAAAATACAATTATATTTAGGAAGTACTTGTATGTATTGGAAAAAATTTAATGCTCCAAAAAGTTAAGTTTTTAATTTTAGAATTTGAAAAGGTGATTTCAAATGTACATTGTTTTTAAGATTAAAGCATACAATTGAGATTACTACTTTTTGATGCAATCAGTATTTACTTGGTGTTTAGTATTCAGAGCATTTGCCATATTGTGAATGATACTAAATTTTTTACTCAGTCATTAAAGATAGAAAAATACTGATTTAATTATAAAATTAATGTCGAATTAGTTGCATATATGTAAACATTTTGTCCGAGAATTTTGTTTATTTCGACAGTTAATTTATATAACTTATTTATTTTTGTTTAATAATTTGAAGAAAGCCTTGTAATTTTTTATTCTAAACAATCATTATGTAATAATTTTATTTTTTAAAAATAGTTAATCCATAGTAATGTAACATGCTAGAGCACAAAGAACATTTATCCCTTAATGCTTTAACTTCTGTAATTTTAAGTTTGAAAAACAATTTTAAAACAACTAGGAATTTTAATCTAAAAAATAATCTTTTTTTTTTGGGGGGGGGGGAATCCTGCTTTTAATCAATATTTTTATTAAGAGTATTTAATAACTTATAAGTATTTCATTCAACTCCTTCATCACATATTAAATGAATTTACGAAAAATTGATTAATCTGTTGAGTCTTCATAAATATTTCTGGTCTGAGAAAATAAAATACCTTGTAAGATTTTATGTGGTAAAAGGGTTATTCTATTTTTCAAAGAGTAGCAAACTTAAGACATTCTTTATGTATTTCTTAGTAAGTTTGTTAATATTCTTCCTTTCCTAAAAAAATTGCTTTTTATAGATTGGTATTCAATTTTTTCATCTGGTACCTTTGTACATCAAACAATGCTTACTGAGTAAAATAATTTTAAAATTTTCAAGTCAGTAAGACTTCTTATAAATTCTTATTGAACCTCCCAATATTCAATGCATGTAAATGCGAATCACAAAATATTAGGCAGCACTAAAAAGTAGTTAAGAATTGTAAGGATCTATTGTCGCGCGTGTCGTATTTAATGTGTTAAATGTGTGATTCTCTATCAAGAAGAATCTATACGTGTTTGCTGGTTTCATTATATTAAAATTTACTGAATATTCAACTACTATATTAAACATTATGTTTCAAATTACACTAAATTAAGCTCTGTGGCACAATAGTCCATTGGGGAGCTAGGACCTACAGTGGGTTGCGAAGCAAATGTCCCGGATAGGTGGTCAACGTTATGCGAAACTCCCAGTATTAAGTTTCCAAGCATACTTGGTGCGCCAGTTTTGTCGACCTTACTCAGCCCAAGGATAGAATCTCAGATCAGTGAATTGGGAACATCAAAGGCTACTACTATGCTTCAAATTTAAATTTATAATTAAAGAAATAGATTTTCAGCTATTTTAAGTATAAAGTTTTAGCAATGAATAGTAGAATCTATACTTTAGTTGTGTTAAAATAAAATTTTGACCTCTAATTTTAATAAATCTTGTATAATTATTCCTCTTGTAAGGATGAAAAGAGTGTATAACTTTTCATTTTATTGATCACTAAAATTTCACGGCCATTTTATGTTCGATAAAGAATTGTAAAACTAGATTTTTCTCAAAGCAAGTTAGATTTCACATGCGCAAGGTTATATATTTTGTCTACATGTTCGAATAATGTCCATTAATTTATAGGAAAGTGTGCAAAAAATATTCTTTGGTTTCCTCTTATTATTAAATTTATACTTTTGTTTGATAAATCGAATGAACGAAATTTCATTTGCTTCGTCTATGGTTACATTTTACAACATGAGTGCTAACTCGATCAGCGGCTTCGTTTTCCATGTCTGTTTAAATAAACTTACCACCTTTCTGAAATGCTCAACCGGGGGACCAGAAATATCCCTTATCCCAGCACCCAGGTTATTTATTGACACACGCCTTTGCCGCGTTATTAAAGTGTTTCAGATTATAGTTTATTTGCTATAAATCTATGGTTATTGATTAGGAAAACTAGGGTTAACAATAAATGACAAGCATATAAATTTAAATATTTCCGACATTTATTATTTGAGTTTACTTCAAAATGTAAGAAAAAACTCTTTGAACGAGGAATATAAATCAGAGCAATATTTGCATGCATTAATTATCACACTTGAACAAAGACTCTTTAAAAAAGTTTTTTTTTTTAAATCTTATTGTAAAAAATCTTTATCATCTCTTTACCCCTATGTTCCTTCATCAAACTTTTATTATTAATCCATGCTTTGTTCATCAAAAACATTCTGTAGTGGTGTTTGAGTTAGGAAGCAGAAAGCATAATCAAAAATCTTGACCGGAATGAGTGAATTTATGTGGCATCCTTGAAATGATCAAACAGCTTAAGCCATTTTCTTCACTTGAAATAATCATATCTTATGTGGTCTTTACTTGTTTCCACTGTTACCCGTGTGATTTCAAATACTCCTTAGCAAACACAACTTCAAACAGCCACAATTGACGCGACGATATGATGATAATACTAACAGACCATGACTCTTTTTGGGCTTTCACTTTTCATACAGTATAGAAATTTAGATGACAAATTATTCAACGCAATCTTTTACTAATTATTTTTAGACTGTTTTGATCAGCTATAAAATCAAGTTTAATTTTTTCCTGGACGTGAGGTAAACTTGCCACGACACCGGAATTATGTCTGAAAACCTGGATGTTTGGCAAGTATACCGTTTAAACATCCACTTCTAAAGTGGTAGTTAAATTTTCGTTTAAGAATTGAAAGCTTATCCTTTAACTGCTAACTCAGCAAAATGGAAATTTATGGTTATGTTAAAACGTAGAAAATTATGTGACATTAGAGTGTGCTCAATATTGAAGTTTGTGAATCATGAAGCTTTTGAAAATTCAGAATCTCGGAAATTGGAAATGAAATTTTCAATAGAATCCAAAACATTTCTTTTGCCTTTCAATTTGTTATGATTAATTTTTTTGCATTTTCATTTTGCCTCCTCTCAACATGTAGACTTGGAATAACTTATGATATAACTTTAGAAGAATTTTATATAGAATATATATATATATAACACAAAAATATTTGCAATTTGATTCTTAATAATCATGAATCTATGAAAAATGTATCGTTAATTTAATATTAAAGTTTTTTGTGGCAAATTTCTTGCAATAAGTCAGTAAGATTATTTTTGCAATTTATTGCGATTGTTCTAAACTGTTCGAAATATTATTTTAAGACTGCATATAATATTTTAATACTTTTTTTAATGATGGTCCCGATAGCCTTATTACGTGAAATTTCGGCTTAGTCAATTCCGTTCAAGTATATGTCATGTTGAAAATGCACCTCACACAGGTAGGTCCATCGTAAAAAATGTCGATAAAATCTTTGAAATTATCGGTGCTGATCAGTCACAATTTTACAAGGGAGCTGAAGACCGACCCTAAAAGAGTTTTAAATTTATAAGCAAAACTAATTTGAACTATATTAAATGAAGTCTTGAAATTAACATAAGAATAATGGATTTCTCTTTCCCCAACCTAATATATAGGAGAGCGCGAATATTGAAAATATACAATTAAATATGGAATGAATAGTAATTTGTTTGGTTGTATTAAAATAACGTTAAATTTTCAAAAATGTTTTAAAAATTCGTTGCTAATAAAAATCTGTTACTTTAATAACTATTTAGGTAATCATCCAGAAGTAATAAAAAATTATAAGGGAAAGTTTTATAGAAGGAAAAACAAAAAAACATGCTATTCATTTTGACAATTTCCTGCAGAAAAAGAGGAAATGTTACTTAGTAATGAAAGAGCATTTTAATCGCATAACTCATTAATAAAAAGCAATCACCAACACGGAAACAAAAATATTCAATATTTCAGTCAATCTAATCATGTAGGTATACTGTAGTCATTAAAAATTTTGTAACAATGAACGAAAAACTGGAAAACTATAAAATGTTGCAGTTCATGATACCCCCTCAGACAATGTTATTAATTCCACAAAATCTATTTTTTTATAGTCTAAGTTGAAGATTTTTTTGTCTGCTGTTGACCATAGAATTTAAAATGCTCTATAAACACTAGAGTAGTTAAATTCAATATGACGCATCTAAATACGAGAAGGAAAACAAATATTAGAATTTCACGAGTCTCTAGAAAAAAATTTAATGTTGAATATTTTAACAAAATTCGTTATTTGTCAACAAAAGGTCACATAACCGATGATTTTTCGTGGTTATCAAAACAGTGAATTTCAGTGTCACTATCCGAATGCAATATGAAGTAAAAAATACGATCAAGTTTACTTAAAAAGTATTTAGGTATATTATCATGAATAACACGAAATTTAATGCGATTTTTTTTTAACAATAATTACATTGCAAGTTCTGTACACTCCAAAGATATTAGTAATGTAATACAATACGTCGATTAATTTAGATTGGGGAAAAAGAAATCCGTTATTTTCACGTGAACATCAAAGTTTTATTTCTGATCTTTAACTTCTGAACAGCTAACATGCTGGTCATTTTTGTGATCGATAACTTCGACGATGGGCTTACCTGTGTAAAGTGTATTTTTCATATCAAATATACCTGAATGGAATCGAGGGAACCAAAATGATTTTTGGCTGCTATGCATCCGGACTATAAACATGTCCGATTTTCAACTGTCCGACTTATCAAAGAAAACCTATGACGGTCTTCGTTTTGTTGACATCCATTTTTAACACCCTGTACCTCAAAGTTGAATGGACCCATGCGAGATGGGATCTTTCCAACGAGCATATAAATCGAAAATAGTATAATCGATACTTAACGAGAAATCGAACACTACTGTCACCCACCGAAAAGATAATAGATTTCTTTTTCACCGACCTAATATATTAATCATATGTAGAATAAAATTCACTGGAAAATTTCTAAAGTTATTTAAAAATGCTTTATGTGTCTAATAAAAATTGGCGCTTATGTAGAATTCTCAAATTTTCATTAATCTAAATAAAATGACAGAAAAATCTAGCTAACAGAAATAAAATAGCTCTAAATTCAAACTAATTTCCGCTATCTGTTACTATTTTTGTTAGTGATACTTTAACATATATAATAGCTATCTTTATCAGGCAGAAATAGCTCATTTCTACGTGTTGGTCTCATTGTGACTAATAAATTTGTCGAATTCTTAACAGCTCTGGAATTCAAATCATATTTGAATGTGGTTAAATACACTGTCCAAAAAAAGTAAATAGGTTTCAAGTATTTTATAAAATAATGGTATAAGGATTTTTTTTTTCAAAAAATGGAAGAAAAGAGTCACAAACGCAAATTTTTCTCAGTTTCAAACTTCGCAGTATGCAAATTTGGAGTTCGACGTTGAAGACGACATTTTAGCGGCAAACGGAAGAAAGAGAAATGTCTTTCAACTTAATGCAAGGCAAAGCGGTAAAGAGTGATCGACATTCAGTCAGCGTGTCGTTTTGACGAATGAGATGTCTCGACTAAATCATTTAACCGAATCAGAAATTTGGAGAGTTGTTGACGGTTAAAAAAAAAAAAAGGGGGGGGGGTAAAGAACACCATTATTTAACTATGCAATCTAATTTTCAATCACTCAATTTTCCGTAACCTCAATATCCTTTAATTGTTTTGAGCAGTGTATAATGGAAAGCATTTAGTTTATTAAATAAAATCTCAATTTTTAGTCGGCGGAAGCGATCAACGGGAATTCTTTCCATGATTATTTAATATCTCAATAATTTATTCTTTGCTATAACAGCAAAACCCTGCACAAATAGAAGCAGAACAGCGCCGTTCCAAGCCACAAAAGTGGTTTCGATAGAGAATGTGCAATTTACAGGACACAAATAATATAAATTAGTTTGTTTATAGAAATCAATGAATACTTTATAAACGCCATTAAAAGTTGGTATTTAATCGGGTAAGATAGAAAACAATTAGAAATATGCGCATCATTATACGTCAAACTTAAATAAAATATAGTGCCCAATAAAGTAACTTTACAGTTACTGCGTTCTCCTCGTACACATAGAAGATTGAAGTTGACTACTCTAAAGAACTCTTAAGATGGTTCCATTAGTATACTTTGAAGAGTACTGGTTAAAATCACTGAGATCAGAGAAATGATGAAACAGATTTATGATTTTTAATTAGTAAACTATACAAACATTCAAATTCTCTGCCATTTTATCACTGTTCTGCAATAAACACATGAAAAACTCCCAAGTTTCTACTTGTAGAACGAACAGTACTGGAATCTAATTTTTATAATTCTTATTATCAAAACAATAGTTTTCAAATAAAAAAATTCTCAAAATTTTAAATATTTGAAAAATTTAAATTTATTTGTATTTTTTTTTTAAAAGCATTCGATTTATATAAAAACGCATTTTAAATATTACTAAAGAAGGAACTCACTATTTTTTACGTATTCAATAGAGATAAATCGATGACATACTTCAAAAATTAAGAAAAATCAAATTTTTATCAAAAAAGTGCATCTATTTTTATAATTTATACAAATTTTTGACTTTAATTAATAAATATTAGACTTTAATCAATAAAATTTAATTGTTAAAATGCAGAAATTTCTTCCATTCAAATATTCATATAGCACTTAGGGAATTAGTATTTCAACCAGGCTATTCAGTCAAAGCAAGCTTTTTATATGTGAAATAATAAACATCTAATTTTCCAGAATAAATATAATACATATTATTAATTTGATCTATAATAATTATAGATCAAACATTTGATTTATTAATAATCACAAATAAAATCATAATACATAAGCAACATGAAGTTAGTGAAAAGTAAATTTAATGGTTAAATATAATAAAAGCGAAAAGAGAGAAAAAAAAATGGGGCTTTAACAATAACAATATATTAATCTTTAATCTAAATTAAAACTTTAATTATTTCAAAACAGAACATGGCAAACTCATGTAAAAATAGTTCAAAATATTAAAAAATTATTCCAGTAATATATTAATTGACATCAAATTTGATACAATTAGGCATTTGTTCCAGAAAACACTACTATTAGGTTTAAAATAAAAATATAAACAAGGTTTGTATAGAAACTATTTTCTTTAAAGTACTTTATGTTAAAAAAGGAGCTAATACAATAATAATAATAAAAACTATCTGAGGAAAAGCAGACTTAAACAAATAATATTTCCATTTATCCAAATTAAGATAATTATCAACATTTTATCTATCAGAGCAGAGAACTCAAATTGCTTAAAAATGTTTTGAGTAATTTAAATAACATATTGACTGGACTCTTATACTTAATTAAGATTGTCCTCAGAAAAGAATCAGTGATATCTCTACTTAAGTATCATACATAAAAAAATACCTAGACTATTTCCTGGAAAACAACTGATTTTAAAATTGTTTCATGATTTCAAAAATTTTTTAAATGACCCTACTGATATAATCTGAATCTTATTCATTATTTTTTTTAATATTTAGCAGAATTTTATTACATAAAAAATCCAGAGAATTTGGTTCATGATAATGAATATCTCACAGTCATGTTTTAGAAAGCAATAAATAAAATCTTTGAAAAACAAAAGTAATTTATTAAATTCAAAGTGAAGTATCAAAAACTAAGATAGAAAAATGTTCTTATTACAAAATATTAAAAGATACATATTTCAGTATTTACAGCCATCATTGTAAGTTGATGAAATGTTCAAAACCGAGGAATTTTTTTTATAAAATATTGGAGTTTCACATTATACACAGGAAAAAAGAAACAACTATGCACACAAGCGAATGGTACTCTTGCCAGTTACAACTATAAATTCATCATCCTGAAGATCTTTCAAAACTTCTTCAAACATATCTCGTGTTATCATCTGAAATGAAACAAACATTTTATATACAAGATTTAAAAAGTTGACAGAATATAAAACTAAATCACTACAATCACAGACCACACTAAACCAGCAATTTAGGTAAAGCCAGTGGTGGTCATGTTTTTTGTTCTGGAGTGTTATTCTCATTATCAGAAGGTAACGAGTTCGAACCCCTGAAGATCTGTTGTGACTGCAATGTCCTCCATGTGAAATGATACCTCTAGAAGTGGCAGACAAAATCTGGGAGTTTTCTATGTTTAATCCTCACTTTTAAATTATATAAACAAACACACTTTTGAGAATATAATAGATTGCCTGTTGGGTGCCCAACT
>JAPDSC010087013.1:49243-161360 GCA_026290005.1 Latrodectus geometricus | reverse complement strand
AAACACACTTTTGAGAATATAATAGATTGCCTGTTGGGTGCCCAACTATATAAAAAGTTGCAAAACTCCTGTAATTTTTGCTGTGCTGAAAGGTGAAAACCCTAGCCAGGTATTAGAAATAATTTACATTTAAAAGCAAATGAAGGACAGTTGAATTTAATTTCTGAAGGAAAAACATGGGGGGGAATTTTTTTCAGCATAAAATACAAATACTTCATGTTAATTTTTTTTAAATTTCAAGTTGTATTTATAAAAATCATGTGTCCTTTATTTTAATTCAGATTTAACAATTTCTAAAACCTTCAAGTTAGTGAATATTTCAGAGATAAAAAGAATTTCTTGCTAAAACACATATGAAAGCAAATCCCCCCCCCCAAAAAAAATAATTTCTTTAAACTTGCCTTAAATACAATATTTATACATTTAGAAATAGTAAGGATTCTACATTTAATTCCATCTTTACTTTGAAAAACATAATTTTATCATTTTAAATTTTTTTTAGTGACTCTACTAAAGAAAACTATATTTTCGTCATAAAAATTAATAATAAAATCTTGAAATATTCTCCATAGTTATATTAAAATTGCTGACTTTAATGTCATCCTTTTTCAGAATATTTGGTTGAACAAGTTAAAATAAATAGTAACATTTTTTGAAGTTTCTGCAAACCATATACAAAGTGAATAAATGACTTCTTTGTTAATGCTTCTTCGTATTTTAAGAAATTTTAATTTTTTAAATTTAGTCATTTAAAAATGGAAAATAAAATTCATTATTTTCAATTTTGATTACTTGACTCTTAAGAGAAATATTAAAACACATTCAATTTAAGAGAAATTCTGATAAACTTAAACATATTTTAAATGATAGAATCAAAACATGTATATTTGGATTGTGATACAAAATAATTTACCTCTTGGAAAATTTGCATACTTACAGAGTAGAAAATTGTTTTATTTCAAAAATTCTTATATCACACATATTTTGATGCTAATTATTAAAATGTAAAAAGAAAAAACTGTTTAAAATTTTCATAACAATAGAATATTTCTATTAAATATACGAACAGTTGACAGAAAAGACAAACACAAAAATCATAGCATGAAAAATTGAGAGGAATCACATTTTTAAAAAAGTTATAAAATTTCTGGCCAGCTGGATTTCCTCGCAGTTCTTTAGATTTATTATTTGGGACAGTAAGTGAATGAATTAATCTAGAATATCCATTTGAGATCCCAATATCGATAACTGATGGTACCCTCAGAAAAAATGGTCACAGGGAAAAATTAGTTATTGAAGGTTTGTAGGATTTTAAACAAATACACATATTAAACTCGTATGTCATCAGACCACATACATGCACACAACACTTGACAGCAAATGGTGCAAAATTAGTGTCCTGCCTCTGTTGGTAATCCTTGTAGTTGATAATAGTTTACATACACATACATCAAGCATAATTTATAAAACTAAAAATAACAGTTACTCAATTGATGGTAAGATTATAATTTGAAATTACCACAGTAAATTACAGATACTTGCAAATAATGATAGTTTAAAATAATGTATGGAAAAGATAGGTCAGTAGTTTTATTCTACGTATAATTAAAAAAAAATTAGCAAATTAAATTATTATTAACTTTTTAGGATTTTTGAAAAATTTCAACTTTATCATAACTAGAGAGAGGGATCAAGCAATATTAATTATATATGTTATTGAAGTACAAACAAAAGCAAATATAAATGATTAACAGTTGTAATAAACAATAGAAAAGTTATAAAAGTGAATGGTAAATTGTTTAATGTAAAATAAATTATGTTCAAATTAAGATGTTATAATGAATGTTAAAGAATTTTTTAAATGTATAATTAAGATTGGAAAATCACACATACCACATCAGACTGTCCTTTCAAATCATCAAACACTTTCCCATAGTTAAAAGTTTTTGTAGTTTTGCTTTTAGAAGTCAACATCTTTCGCAAAATTTGGCCAACTTCAAGGCGTCGCTTGCGAGCAGTATTGCTCATTCCAGTAGTTAAAATAGATATGTCGATTTTTCCAGATGAAGGATCAGTAGCAGATTGTTTCAAAGCTTCCCTGTGTAGCCTAATATTAAAGGAACATGAAATTTGAATATTAAACACTATGTTTTATAATTTTAGGAAACAGCTTTTGATTCAATATCATGTATTATTTTATTTTCCATTGTAACCAGTGATGAATGTTTAGTATATTTTAAAGCAATTAATATATTTTTCACTCAGAAGTCATTTTTTGTTACTTTCACACACAGCCTATCTTTTAATTAATGCACATAAACACACACAGCACATGGTGCGAAAATAATAGACACAAGAATTGTTATTTTTTACACTTTAACATAATAAATTATTTCAGTTCATAATAAAATAACACAATGTAGTCTTATTTCATGTAATGTAGTCTTATTTTTAAGATAATTTATTAAATAATGAGATAAATATATTAACCTGGAATTAATTGAATGTTTTCTTTTATGAATTTCTAGCTACTTAATAAAATAATAAATGTAAACCAATAGTTTCTCTCACAAATCCTATTGTATAACAACAAAGTGTATGTGTAAGGGGTATACACAGGTTGCACTTGGTGATGTACATCTGCAACCTAAACTTGTTTCTAGGTTTCTGGTAGGGTTACCCATGGCGTGAAAACTGTGCAAATACACTGGGTAATACAAAATGGTAACTCAATCCAGAGTGTTAGGAATAGTGCCAGGGTCAGGATGTCATGAAAAACTTTTCAGCAGGTGAAATTAATTCAAAGAAACAGAATTCTAGCACAAAGGAGAGCACCAGGAATATTGCTGTTGGAGGAAGTAGATTTGTCACTAAGCAGCATACAGAAAAAGTCAGAAGTTCCCATGAACAAAGGCTTTGGAAAAAGCAAAAAGAGCAGGTTGAGACTGTTAAAGCAGGAGGAACCAAAGAACATTGGCTTGAGGTTTCAACCCCTTCTCTCAGTAGTATGGCTTCAAAGAAACCCAGGCTATTAAATGCTTCAAAACAGCCATTATGAAAAATGAATTACCATTAATCACACAAATTTACCAACTTACTTAATGCCGACATAATTAGTCATCCATTTATAAGTATGCCAACTGATTACATGATTGCTAAATATGCTTTTGACAAATCTTACACAATCAAATTTCCATTACAAGAATACAGGAATAATTTTATCATCAGTGAAAATTGTACTTCTTGATACACTGATGGTCCAAAAATAATTCTAACACTGGAGCTGGTATTTGTTGTTCAGCTAATGGTACAAACTTGTCATTCTCTTTTTGAAAACATAGAAGTATATTCCAAGCAGAAGTCTACCATTCTTATATGTAGCAAAATATGCTTGAATAAAGATTATTTTTGCAAAATAATAAACACTTATTCAGACAATCAAGCTGCATTACAGACATTATAGAAGTCTGGTTTAACTTATATTCTTGCATGGGAATGCAACCTTGCCCTGCAACTTGGTAATAACAATAAATTCCTTACTTTAATCTGGAGGATCTGAGAGGACTGGACCAACAATAGTTTTTTTATTTTTTTGGTCCTGAACCAGTGCTAAGTATTTCAAAAGAATTGATCAAAGACAGTAAATTAGATCTCTCCAGGAAACAGTTTTTGAACAGGTATAATGCCAGGGATGAAAGCCAAGCAAAACTAATAAACAATTCTCGTCCTAGTAAGATAAAATAAAAAGCTACTAAAGCTCAGTAGAATCTGTTCAAGGAGAGCAGTGGGATTTCTTACAGGACATTGCTACTTAAGAGACATCTCATCATAGTGGGTATACTAGATGACCTTACTTACAGGACATGTCAATATACGAAGGAAACTTCATTTTCTATATGAATGTAAAAACTTTGCACTAAGATTTGAACTACCGGGCCAGTATTTAATTCAAACTTGGATGCTACAAGATATCCCTGTTTTAACTGAATTTTGTTTCAGCCACTAGTCTCTTTATATAAGTGCTTTTTTTAGGGTATAGTAAAATAGATCTAGTCACAATATCAGGCTCTTTTTGAACTACCCTGTCCTAAATCTAATCAATAGTTACAAAAATGTACAAAATAATATTTTTAATTAATTGAACTTTTTTGCAACAGGAAGTGCAAATGTGCGCTTATTCCTAGAAATAATTATCTCTTTCGTCAGTGTAGGACTGAAGTCTCTTTAGCTATTAAGTGAAAATCCATGAAATTACTGTGAAGTATCTATGCATTGTTTAATAATGAATTTAATTCAGTTGTTCTTAATCTTCCTAGAATAATTTTTGCATAAAAAAATAATTATCCCAATGACATTATGAAGTTATTTTCAGGTTTTTTCAACATTCATACCCCACTTTCCTTTTTGATGCAGAGGAATCATAATTTACTTCATTGTAATCTAGAACTGAATTTGAAATAGTTCATATACAAGGTAAACAAGAAAGTTCTTGTCATTTTTAGTGATCCAAAAGAACAAGACCTACAGAAAGTGTAGGCTATTGTTAGTAATCGAAGTAATCACCATTGGCACCTAGTACTTCTTCCTGATTACGCAATGCCTTTGTGGCAAAACTCAGGGGGTTTTGGACGTGAAGAAATCAATGGTGCTCTGCTTCATTGGTGAAGGATTTTCTATGAAGATGATAATCCATGATATGGAAGAGGTGGTAATTAGATGTTTGTTTGTTGTTTGTTGGTTGGGTTTTATGGCACAAGGTCCAAAAGAGGGCAAGCTGTGCCAAAAATTAAGCTTTAAAGAAAATATATAAGTTTTAAAGAAAACCCAAACTCAACATTAAAAGTTTCAAACACAAAAATAAATGTATAAATTTACATTAAAATCTAAGAAAATATAAATAAATAGGAGTATAGTGAACATTAATACAAATTAAATAAAAGCAAGGAAACCAATTTCCCTTAAAAAGGCAAAAAGGTTTCGGTGGGGTGACTCCCCCACTAAATCATACAAAGTTAAAAGGTCAGTTGAAAAGAATTTAAAACGGTAAACGTTAAAAATAGGACATGAGATTAAAATATGATTAACAGCATATGGTACATCACACGTTTCACACCATGGATTCAATTCATTTAGAAACAAATGTCTGTGTGTGAAACGTGTATGTGGTAATTAGATGATGCAAGATCAGGAAAAGAAGGATGGCACGAAGTCTCCCAACCAAGTTGCTGCATGATATTCCTGGCCCCTAAGTGAGACTTGCAGCTTCATATAATCATCTAAGAACAGTCCATTCTTGCGATTAACAAGTGCAGGCTCTTTTTGTTCCAATGCCTGTAGCATAAGTTCCAATTACTGTGAATATAGGCTTGCGGTGACTGTTAGGCCCACTAACACAAAGCACAGCCATGTTTGGGTACAGAAGGACAAATTTCCTGACATGAATTTAGGAAACCAATACTTTGCTGAACATTCGTTCACAGCACTATTCCCAAATGATTGATATATTCTGCAACTTGATGCAGGAGCTGATAAGCTTATTTTGAAGTCATTAAGCAAACAACTCTGAATGAGTTCCTTTGACATAGCAACTTTTTTTCCCGACTGTATGAGTTACGATAGATGAATGTGTGCAGGGAAACTGCTTTTACAACAACTGATATTCCTACTCTCGACTGACCAGTATCTCAATCATGTCAGATGCTAACTTGCATACTTACTTTCACTTCATTTAATGGTAATTAAACGTAAACGGTTGGAGCTTTCTTTTTTATCTTAAGAGTAGGCCGTCCATAGCCTGAAAAACCTCACTAATGAAGAGTTTTATAAATATATATATAAATAATCCCCCAATTTACACTGAAGATAGGTTCCTTAGAAAACTGTGTAAATCGAAATCATGGATTCTTATACGTAAAACCGTGTAAATGGAAAACAAACTAAAATGTGCATAATTCAGTCATTTATTTCAACGTAAAATAAAAACTAAATATATCTCAAAAATATAAAAATAACTGTCTATTTATAAACAGATAAAAATATACAGGTATATGTATGTAATTCATTTTACATATAGAAACGAGAAATATAAATTAAAAAATTTAACCAGAAATTTAGTTACTGCTATCACTTTCGTAGACTCTTAATAGTTTATTCCTGATTGGTATGACATCACTTTCATCACACGATAGTGATTGATGCGATTCAAGTTCGATATTAGATGAATTAGAAACAACTTCAGATGGGCGAACCTTGGTAGTGAAATCCATAATTAACAATTGTGTTTCGTTTTTGATCAAATCTTTATAGACCTCCTCATATTGAGTTACGTGAAGGTTCACTTGATGTACTGTGCCTTAAAGGTCGAAATTATCTCTTGATCAAACAGCTGCAATAAAGAAGTCCTATTCTTGGGTAAAAATACAACTTGCACATTTTCGTGAAGTAAATCTTGAAGATGCCCTTGAAATTTAAAAACCGTGTAAAAGTGAAATCGTGTAAACCGAGTACCGTGTAAATCGGGGTATAGGTGTATACATTATTTTATGTCAGATAAATCCCACTATATATAATAAAGTAAATCACTTTTTTGTTAGTCAAACTAATTTTCCATGTTTATTGTTTATTTCAATGGTGCTAGATTTGATTATGAGTTTTTTTTTCATTTATATAAAATGCAATTAAAATTTTGACTTCCAGACAATTTTAATATTATTAATTCTTCTAAACTATGGTATTCCTAGTACAAGAACTTAGGAAAAAAAGAAATAACAATCAATAAACAGAAGAAATTCAAAAGATAAATTAAAGATGATACAATTATTTAATAAGTTAATATTTATTCAAAGAATAAACAGCAATTTCAGCTGAAAAGTAAATAGTTGATAACATTCATCACTACTGATATATTAAAAGTAGAGATTTCTTGTAATAGTATATTGTCAGTAAATTAAAAGTCATGCCTTAATCTAAAAATTATAGGAATGCTTTATAGAATGAATATATCTATTGTTTATTATAATTAAGAGAATATGCAATAGCAATACTTTTGGAAAAAGAAAGAAGCATGGAAATCAATTTTAGAGTCAATATGCAGTGAACTTTGAAATCTATTGAACATTCAAGAATAAATTTCCTACAAAAAACTCTAATCCAAAGAAAGAAACTGCAGAAAGAAATGTTTTTGGAGTGCAAAAGTAAATATCAGATTGAAATATAAAACTGACATTAGAAAAGAAAATCAGAATCTGATCAATCCAAACAATAAAGAATTGATTTTTTTTTTAACAAAATGTACATGCAAATTAAATCTATTTTATAAGTTACTGTGAAAGTCAAAATAATTTTCTTTTTTAAATGTTTATTTCATTAAATAAATGCTACAAATCAATCAATTTATTACAAAATTAAGTAAGTGGAATTAGTAGTTATTTAAACTCCTTATCCAATTTAAAACAAATTGTTGATTGTTAAATTAAAATTTGTTTATTATTCAAGCTTACAAATCAATATACTTTACGGTGAAAATGAATAGAAATTTGAATTTAGGCTGTAAGTTTGCAAAATATAAATTTTAAGTGATTGTTTAATCAAAATTTCTCAAATTGCAACTAAAAATTTAGAATTGTTTAAAAACTATTAGAAATTTGAGGTCTAAATATTTTTGAAAGAGTAGAAAAATAGCAAGCTTAAACTTTATGACTTTGAAATAATTTCTATTAAACATTGGCTGCTCTCATGAAACATTTCTATATTTACAACCAGAAATTATTGGGGAGATGCACTGAAATGTGGCTAACAAATCACACACTGGTGCGTAAAAACTAAATTGAATAATGTTGCAAAATGTATAATAATACAAATCAATAAGATTTTACTCTATAGAAGACTATCACAGGAGCCATTTTTTCTTCTTCCAGAATTGCATTTTTGTTTTGCATAATGAACTAATTTGTTGGAAAATAAATAAAATTATGGCATCAAATCTAATAAAAATAAATCTGGAAATACAGATAAACCTTGTATAATGAGTACTTTCGAAAACAGGTGAATCACACAGGGAAAAGAAAGACTAGCTAGAACACAAGAAAAGCGAGAGAGAAATTTGTAAAATCTTGTCTATATCTCAGTGCTTATTCAACAAACATTTTCATGTCCCCTGTAAAAATCCTATTGAAACATATTAATATATATCTTTAAACTTTGCACTTTTTTTTTTTTTAAATAAAAAACAAAAACATCATACAATTTTAGAGAAAAATGTTGAAAGGAAGGAAGATATATGAATACAGATGATTAAACATACACATTTAATCCATCTTCATCTAAGATCCCAATTTTCTCAAAATCAACAGTAAGTTTAGAGTGAATGATGCTAAAGAATTTCAATTTATTAACCATATTTTAAAAATATGTAAAAGTTTTTTTTCCCTGGTCATCAAATTATAAATAGGCTGAAAATTCAAAACAGAATTTTAAGGCTTGAAAATTTTTTAGAAAAGAAACATAAAAATTTTGCTTTAAAATTCTGTATAATAGTCAAAGAAATAGAAATTACATTAGCATTTATAAAGAATATTAAGTTAATTCAAAAATATTATGGAAGTAACTTCTAAGATTGCACTAAAAACACATTCAACATCACACACTTTTAATTTTGCATGTTTTTATCCATATTTAAAAGGCATGGTTGATTGAAGCAGTTAGATGAGATATAAAGACTGATGCCTATAGACAATTTTGCTAAAAATAAAGATGAACTAAAAATGGTCAATTCTAATGTTGCTTGGATATTTTACAGAAACAGATTTGAGAATCCTATTTCAATGGTAAAAATTATACAGCTTAAATAGAACTTTACATTATGTGTAAAATTTGAGAAAAATTATTCTAGTTCAATCATGTGAAATATATATAAATAAGTTCATAAAAATACAAATACTTCGTACTATATTGGTAATCAAAATTAAAATATTTAAATTAAAAAATGAGACATTAAATTAAAAATTATGTAATAATAACTATAAAATAAATTAAGAAATTATTAAAATTTTTAATTAGAATAAGAATACCTTTTTGCCTCTTCCACATCTATTAAATCAACACGATTCGAAAATCGTACTTTTGCATGCGCTTCTGATAATCTTATCAAAGATTCAAGCTGTCTTGGATAAGCTGAAACTTGTCCCCGACCACTTCCAACTTTTCGCATTTCTACATAAGCTTGAATTAATGCCTGAGAAGCTTCTTCACTTAACTTTGGATGGATATTTGTACGAGCATATGCTATATAATCTTTCAAAAGACTAAGATCCTAATAAATAAAAGTTCTTTGTAGTTTAATGCTTAGTAAACATTTTATGAACTTATATAATTTATACAAGAAAAAATACATACTAAAAATTCTTCTTGCTCTTCATCAGGACTTTTATAATAAAGTGATACTAAATGACGTGCTAATCGCCTGTCATACACTTCATCTTGAGGATCCAGAATCAAAAATATAAGATCAAATCTAAAAAATGAATGGATTCCTTTAAGGTAATTTTTTTTAATCAAAAAGAAATATAATTGAGACACAATTTAATGAATATTACATAATAAATATAATTGTTTTATTTATAAATATGGAATATATATTAAAATATCTATCTCAATTTTAAATGTATACAGAAATATTTCACAGTTTCTGTATAAAAAAATTTATATACAGAGCAACAAAAAACTAACTAGAAAAAAAAGAAGTAAAATAATTTTTATTTTAATATAGTAAATTCAATGCTGAATGAATTTTTAATCTGTGATTACACATTGGCCATAAATTGGAATAAAAAATTTGTATTAAAATTCATTATAATTGTCAAACAAATAAAAACTCCTTTAGCATCTATAAAGAATTTCAAGTTAATACAAAAAATTAAGATTGCATTAAAAACATATTTAATATCACATACTTAAGTTTATTATTTTAAGTGTTTTTAGAATAATATAACCAAGAAAAATAAACCTATTTGTTTTTTAAACAATTATTAATTTGATTTATTTGTTAAATGGGGTAAAGTGAACAAACAGACATAATTTATAGTCAATTCAAGCAACCATTAACATCCTCATTAAAGGTGGAAATTAAACACACAACTGTTGATCTGAAGGTCAGAGTACAAAACCTTTCAAATAGAGCTGAGATTTAAAAATTTATTTTTCTAGCACAATAATAGAACAAGTGTTTTTTTTTTTTTTTTTTTTTTTGTAATTTAATAAGTAACAGTTTTTATTGCCGATTACATTCAAGTATCAATGCACTTGGAAAATTATGAATTGAACTATAAATACTTACTTAAAAGTTTAGACAAAAGAAGTTAATAGTTTACAATTATGCCAGAGTGAAATAGTTTTCTGAAAGTCAATTTAATAAGATTTAATTAATCAGACAGGAAGACTACTTACTTTAACATTGTGTAAAATGATGAGACCCGGTTTTAATTGATTACATGATCATCATACCAAGAGCATAAATAGCAATAAAAAGAGGGCGAGAACAAACTTCACTATTTAAGTATACTTTAAACTTGAACTTGTTTGTTTGTCTCTGATATATGTGAGTTTAAAAAGGATAAATATTTCCTGCTTAATATATTTAAAGTTATAAAAAATACATCATTTACTTATATTAAATAAACAATTGAACTTTTCCTCAGAATTTTCTATAAATGCCATAGTTTCTGACACTCAAGAATCATTTAAACCCACAATAAATTAATTTGTAGTGCTATCTTAATAAAAATGAAACCAAGCAAAAACATAACAAAAATTTTTTATTTCAAAAGAAGAGTTAAAAAGCGATGATTAAAGAACTAATCTAAATTTGCATATATATTGCAAATATAAATAAAAAAAATGAATTATGATAGTTTGTTGGTTTTATGTACCGCACCCGCAATATCAAAACTATTTTCTTTATATATTTGTATACATCTGCTTAAGGGTGGTTACTTAGTTGCAGCAGGATAACGGGAAAATTAAAACGGGGTTTGGGGATGAGTTCTATGTTTGGGTAATATTTGCAGTCAGTATGTCCATGTCTCGTCTTTATGAACCTTCCGCTCCCTGAAGTGTTTTGTGCGGAGTTTGGTAAGTGTACTGGTGAGGGTTCTATTGGTACTGATTTCTGGAATTTGGTACTTGATTTTGATTTTTCTATCAATTAGTTTTGCCCTAGCCATTGAATTGAAATCACTAAGAGTGGCATGAGTTACTCTGTTGGTGTTTAATTGTCTTGCTTCTTTTGCAAAGACATCTGCTATCTCGTTTTCAGCAATGCCAACATGCGCAGGTATACACTGCATGATGCACTGTTTTTTCAAATGGAAAATCTTATGAAGTGTTTTGTTTATATCTTTGATGAGTCTTGTAGAATCCCTTTAAATTGCTTGAAGAGCAGCCTGACAGTCACTAAATTTTACTAATCCTTGGGCCTTTTCATTTTTTTCAAGTTTTATATACTCATCTTGGGTTTTTTTTTTTAAATTACAATGAGTTTGCAAAAGTAATTTGAAGCTATTTTGCCTACACTAACCTTAAATTACTTTGTGCTTCTATTATGAAGGAAGGTAAAGTGGACACCAGCTCCTTCTGTTTTAAGAGCTTCATCTGGGGATCTGTTAGTGAAGGCAAAGACAAAACTTTCTCCCATGTATGAGGCAAAGGTTTTGTCACCTTTTATTTTAATAGCCACATTATTTCTCTTTTGGAACACAGTTCGAGAAGATGGGTGACAATTTTGGTATTTCCCAGGAGAATCGAAGACAAAAGCCTCTTGCAGAATATCATATGTATTATGCTTGAGTCCAGTTTTCTGCCTGACTATTAGGTCATAGGGTAATGTGGAGGATCACTTAAGTATGGTGTTTCTGTTCCACTTCAAAAAGGTTTGCTACCTAATATGTCCTTCTTCGCAACTTCTAATCTTGTTGGTCAAGGTGATGACACTATTCTTTACTCTATTGTCAAGAAACTACAATCACATTTCTGTTAACAGTCTGTTGTGACTTGATGTTGTCTGTGGAAGAGACAAAGCACCAGTTATAATTTTTGAGGCTTTAGCCTATATTTTATCAATCTTTGTAAATGCCAAAGTCGAGGAGTGAGACCAGATGGCCGAAGTACACTCCATAACTGGTCAAATTAATGTGCTGTATGTAGATCATAAAGTTTGGAGGCATGTACCCCAGTTTGTGCTGCATAAAATTTTCAAGATTCCTAATTTTTTGAGGGATTTACTAACACATTTCTCAATTTGTTCAGTGAACTGTAGTTCAGCATCTAAAGCAAGTCCCAAATAAACAGGGTTTTCTAACTTTTTATGGGCAAGTTGTATAGAGATAAGTTTGAAGAGAAAAAGTGATTGTGCTTTCTGTAAGCTGAGAAAATGCTGTATGATGTTTACTGTGGATTAAATTTTAGCTTTGGGTTGTATGATCATTCCAAAATTTCTTTCAGGGAGCAGTTAACCACTTGACATACAATGACATCGCTGAGACATTATCCATTTCATGTACCACCATAAACTTTGATGCCTCCGAAATGTCAAAAACTGTCTTTGGCTAAAACTGGGCAGTATATTATTATATTAGCTGTTTCATTTGTGCATCGATGCTGTTATGCTTAGATCGTTAAAGATAATTTCCCCTCTCAACAGTAACAATAACAAAATCACATCAGTAAATAAGTTATTTTATTTGTATGTCAAGTGGTTAAGAGATTTTTCAGACAGTTGAAGACTTGTATTGAATGCCAAATAGCAATGCCATCAGGATAGCGAACTTCTTCTGTTTCTTTGTGGAGGTGCATGAGGATGTCATAGAACCTTTTTCTTATATTAATATAAACTACGATTTTAATCTAAATTACCATAAAACTTATTATGTTCAAAGATTTTGAGTGATATCTAATTTAGATACTTATATACAGATTATATAATCTCTCTTTCTCACTCACGCACACACACTAGATAAAGTAAAATTTAAATAACTAATTTGCTTTAAAAAAAAAACATTTTTAGAACTTTTTAAATATTAAATGGAAAAATGTACTTCGATTGCTCAAAGGAGTTTTTTAAGATATTTGAAAATGTAATAGAAAGAACAAGAAAAACTATGTAGAATGAACGTACACACACACAGGTAGAAAACTTATAATAAATAAAATAAAGGGCAAAAAAATTGTCCTTCATTTTTAATTATTTTAATTTTTATAAAAAATCAATATAATTTCAGGTAAATTTAAATAAAACATCATTTTGATGCTCATTTTTATTACGTTAAAATTAAAGTCTGCACACACATACACATACATTTAAGTTAAGGAACTTATAAAAACAACTATAAAATTTAAAGAATAAACAACCTTGAAAGTAATGTATGAGGTAGTTGAATGTTTTCTATGATAGTTTTGTTTTTATTCCATTGTGATTCAACAGGATTAGCAGCAGCTAAAATTGAAGTTCGAGCATTCAATTGACAAATAATCCCAGCCTTTGCAATTGATAGAGTTTGTTGTTCCTAAAAGACAAGCAAAGCTTTAGTATAATGGATACTTTTTCAATATAACACTTGATACAGCATAAATTTAATGAATAGATAATTATAAGTAGAAGAACAAGTATTTAAATTCATTTGAAAACAATTAATGAACAAATTTTCTCTTACTATAATAAATGATGTAACTATCATACTCCTATTTTTTTTATAATATTTATTCATAACTTCAAACATGATACAGAAAGAATTTTAATAGGTTAAACTAACAATAAGCAACTGAATCGAGCTATCAAATATATGCAAAAAATATATTCACAGACTTTTAAGATCAAAAGTTATAAAAGATTTTTGATCATTTAATTTTAGAGAAGTTATTGAATTTAGAAATTAAATTGATTTAAATATTGACATTTAGAGTATTTGGTAATGTGAAAATTTATAGTAATTAATGAAACGACCATAAATTTCTAATAGTTTTTAAACAATTCTTAATTTTTGGTTGCAATTTGAGAAATTTGGATTAACAAAAATAATAATTCTGCAAACTAGCAGTCTAAATTCAAATTTTATTCATTTATATCAAAAAGTATACTGATTGGGGAGCTTGAAGAATTTTACTTCAAGATATTTCAGAATTCAAACACTATAAAATAAATAGTTTAGGTAAAAATGTTTTATTATTATTAAAAAAAATTCTCTGATGCAGTAAATACATTTTAGGTTATTTATAAAATACCAAAATCAATTCTTAAATTTTTTCAAGGGACTAAAAAATGTACTGCTATGTTGTAAAATAAAAATTAATTTAAAAATTAAGAATAATAACACTTTTAAAATGTGTAATAACAGGATAATAACATATAAGCTTTTCAATGCAATATGATTCCAATAGATATAGAAAGAGTGTGAGGAATTGAAAAAGAAAAACACACACTCATATAATCACGATTTTTTTTTTTTTTTAACAGGCTTTTTACATAAAATCTATCATAAGATATAAAAAAGTGGCTAAAGTAGGCCAATATCAATTTAAAAAAGTCATCACAATTTCAGAATTATTTATGGGCTGTTTTAAAATGTTTCTTTTTTCAAAAAGTATTTTTAAAATTGACAATATTTTGATTTTTTATTTTTGTTTATACTATAAACTTAATTTTAATCAACAATTCCCTTTCTCTCACACACATTACTAAATATATACACATTACTAAAATACTAGAATAACTAATTATTAAAAATAAAACATGGTTTACACACTGAATTATCATATTGATTTTAACAAGAGTTTAATTAAAGCAATTCAGAATTAATTAAAAATGTAAAGAACATGAAATAAAAAATATTAATATTTACAAAAAGGGGGTAAAAATAAAAAAGCACGATTGTCAAATGCCTACATCATTTGACATTAAATTAAAATTACCAAATAATTTACTCAATAAATTTAAACTGATTTATTAAATTAAATTGGAAGAGAAAATAAATAAAAATGAATTATAGTAACTTAAGTAAAATACACCATCATATTTTTTTATTACATTAGTCACATACTCTATATTTTAAAACTTTGCTCAAATGTCATTCTGTTATATGGTTTCATTAATAAGGGCAAAAATTTTTTTGAAATCTTTAAATAAAGGAATATTAGAATTATAAAAAATAATATTTTAAGCAGTTAATAATAAAAATAATCAATATTGTAAAAACAATGCAACTTTTAACATGATTTATGAAAATAAGGGTAAAAAATATTCTTAAGTTGTGGGAAAATTTTTTTTTTTTTTTTCAAGTTTATACCATTTTAAAAGTTCTCTTCATAAAGGCAATCCAGTTTTCAAGCAAAGTATTACAATTTTTCTCTATTTCTAATCCTATAAAATTTTAAAATTCTCTAATCTCAATTTTTATAAGTTGAACTTATAAAAATTGTAGTATCAGCAGTAGGCTTGTGCAAATTTTGCAAAAAATCACTGTAACAGATTTAATGCTTGTGATGGATTAATAATGAATAAATCTTGGGAGCAAATAAGTTAGCAGTATAAATCATTATTACCTCAGGTACTTTTATATTATTCGGGAAAGAAATTTTTGATACTCCTATAAAATGTGATTTTAGTTTTAATTTTGAATAATTAAAGTTTATTTTTTTTTTTACCTTATTTTAAAAATAAAATTTTATTTCTGAAATTCTAAAGAGACATAAAAGTAGTATCTATGTAATTAACATTTTATATTTTATTACTTAACATTTTATTTTTTAGAAAAATTTTCATTGTAGGAATCTTTAATTTTCTATACATAAATGAATAAACAAGAGTGATGGCGAAATTGCAATTTTAAAATGATTAAAATTTTTATCAACAGGAAGTTAAGAAATAAATTGCAACAAAATAAAGAATTATAAACCTACAGAAGAACTTTACTTACCATATTTTCTTGCATATAATCCATGGATGGTGTATTAAAAAACTATAGAATTTTGTTGTGCACATTATATGCCTGAAGCGGAAAATCTGATAAACCTTCTTCATCAGAAAAGCTTACAAAATATTTTGAAAGAAATGCTGTTTATATTTCATAAAATAAATAGCATGGCGCCACCACACAACTGACTAATTTTAGCTATAAGCAGCTTTGTCCAATCATGTTCAAGAACAAATTCGGTTCCTCAGAAAGATATTACAGTTGCAATTCACGAACATCATTTTGCATTTTGTTTTAAGGTGAGCAGTTTGGTATAAAAATACTCAAATTTGATATGGATAAATGAAAGCGAAAATGTTTAAGTTACACAGCAGATTTTAAATCAAAAGCTATAAGAAAGGCAAATAAAAAAATGGCAACAGAAACGTTAAATACTAAGTGAAAAACAATGCAAATGCATTGCAAAAGTAATCCATTTCTTTCATTTAATTATTGATGAAATAAGTATATTTTATTTTTAAAATATGTTTAACCCCGTTTCAAAAGTTATT
Organism: Latrodectus geometricus; assembly: GCA_026290005.1. Lineage (NCBI taxonomy): Eukaryota > Metazoa > Arthropoda > Arachnida > Araneae > Theridiidae > Latrodectus > Latrodectus geometricus. The sequence continues at coordinate 144,850 of JAPDSC010087013.1, read as the reverse complement.
GGAAACTAAATATTGATGAATTTCATAAGAATCTTCTCGGAATTATCACTCTTAATTCGGAATTATCACGGAATTATCAATTTTGTGCTTTCATCTCAGTACATTGCACTTTGCGATGAGGAGGATCCAAACAGATTTTTTTCATAATAAATGTTTTTTTTTTTGTACAATTTATTATATAATCATACAGCATTTTTTTTTATTTTATGTGACATTAACATGATCAGCAATATATATATTCTGCCATTCACAAGAAAAATCGGTGTGGATAACAAAATTCTTTTTTTCTTTTATCGCAAAAAAATGTTTTGCAGATAATATGCCATAGCAGATTATTTACAAGAAAATGATATATTTACAAATACAAAAAAACATTTGATTAAAAAGAAAGATAATCTTTAAAACAAAAATAATATATGATTTGTAGAACAAAATGAATGTAGTTATAGATGATAGAACAAAATGTAGTTATAGATGATAAAAATTATGAAATGACACGCATTGCAGCCAGCATGATACATTTCAGTATTTTCCCTGACAACATGCAAATTATTTCATGTGTATACATATAAAGTGATTTTGATAAGGTTGAAATACATGGTGTTTCCCTAATTTAAAAACAAGACTGTGTTTCAATCATTGGCATTAATCACCAAAATAATTTAATAAAAATAAGACTTTTTTGCACAGTTTAAATCTTATTGATAGGTAGATTCATCAGTTAACAAATTGAATTAAAAATATTTGCATTCTTGTGGGGAAGAATTACAACACAAAGTGTTTAAGTATTTTTAAATTATAATTAAAATTACAAGAAAATACTTTTATTCAAGTTATTGGGGGATTCAAGATAAAGTAATGGGATTTAAATATATTAACATTAAAAGGAAAAACCATCTATTCTAAATTCAACAGATTTTTTATCAATATAAATTTGTATGTTTTTGCTTACCATAACTTCATGAAGTATTGACCTGGTACTATCACTCATTTTATCAAATTCATCAATACAACAAATTCCATTGTCACTCAAAACTAAAGCTCCCCTGTAATTTGAAATAATATAAAAATACTTTATAATATCTAGTTGGTCATTATTAAAAATAGCTTTGAAGAATATGTTATTACGTTTGCAAGACAAGCTGCCTTGTTTCTGGATCACGAGTAACATAAGCAGTGAGACCTACAGCACTAGATCCTTTACCAGATGTATATTGCCCTCGAGGAACAAGGTTATACACATATTGTAGCAGTTGTGATTTACTGGTACCGGGATCACCACACAACAATATATTTATTTCAGCCCTACAAGTGTAAGTTAGGAAAGCAATTAAAAAAAATATACAAATTTATGCATGACCTTAAGAAACTAAGATGATGAAATATTCTTTACCTGAATTTGCCTTTATCCTTATTGGTAAAATCTTTCTTTGTTCCTCCAAACAGTTGCAGCAAAATACCCTTTTTAATATCCTCATTTTCATAAATACTAGGGGCTGAAATGAAATAAAATAAAACGAAACTAGAAATATTTCATAATGAAATGAATTATAAAAAGTAAGAAAATTTTAGCATATCTAATTTTTTGGGGGATTTAACCATTGCTATAATTTTTCTTTTTTTATTAATTACAATACATTAGGTTGGAGAAAAAGAAATCCATTATTTTTATGTGAACTTTATGTAACTTGTTTTAAATTCACTTAGAATAGATAAATAAAGGTTTAAAACCGTTTTAAGGTAAAATTTTAAGTCCCTGGCAATGTTACAACATGCAAACATGTAGAAAATTCGATAATTTTTCAACGACATTGCACCAATCTGAGGTACATTTTTAATATCAAAAATACCTGAATGGAATCGATGAAACCAAAATGGCAGGTTGTTATAATATTGGGACAAACACTCTACCCAATTTTAGCTACCTGGTTTACATTTTTACCTTAAATAAAAATATAAAAGTAAAACTGTATGAATGTATCGAATTTTCTGTTTGTTGTCTTTATTTAATTTTTTAACACCCTGTGATTCATAACCGAATGGATTAAATAAATGTAGCAAGAGAATTGTTTAGTGTCAAATGTCATTTTTCTAATAAGAATAAATCTGAAATTGTTTGATCAATAATTCATGAGATATTGATCACTACAGACATCTACTGAAAAAATAAGGGTTTACTCCACCCCTAATCCAATATAACAGTCAAGACAACTCTGGAAGAATAATATCAAAATAATAAAGATTGAAATAATTAATAATTGATAATATAAATATATAAGTAATGCATTAGGAAATGAATAATTATAAAGAATAGAAAAGCCATGAATTTTACAAATGCTATTACAGACTTAAGCAATAAATAAGCTTAAATCACATGCACTAAAAATCATTTAGTTAATAGTATGTTTCAGCAAAATTTTCACACAAACTACTTTCTGTATTTTTTGTATTTCCATAACTTTATTTTCAAATTCCTTTGAATATACTATTCCTTTACTTCTTCCCTTTAGTTTGCAGGCTTTAACATTTTAATGTTATGAATATTTAGTTAGAAAATTGTAAATAAGGATAAATTCATAACTCTTTCCAAAATAAAATATTTAAAATAATGAATATGTACTTAATTAAATCTTATATTTTAATTTTCTATGTAAATAAATGCTTGAGTATCCTTAGTATTTTTAATATTCCATTTTTAAAAAATGGAAAAAGAATTATTTATATCAAGTGATTAAATGTTTTAAAATCTATTTTTTATATGATGATTTTTTTAAATTAAGTTTTTTTACATATAATTTACTTATTTCAAATTGCAATTAGCATTTTATTAATATTCATGTTGAGTTTTCTGAATGTTTTTTTAACGATTCCTTTAGTAAAATACTTAACAACCATTAACCGAAAAATGTCAGCATAAAATATTATAGAACTACAGTATAAAATACAACAGGCCTTGATTTTTCATATGACCAATATTCATATTAACTGCATTTATAAATAATAGAACTATAACAATTTATGATCACCAAGATAAGAAACTCCTATCTTTGAAATAATTTGATACTTTATTGAGTTCTTATTTTTATAGTACATTTAAAAGAAACTAACTTTTAATTTTTTACTTGCTAATTATTTTTAAAATAATATAGTTTTCAAAAATTGATTAAAATCAACAAGTTATTAAAAAAATAAGTATCTTTTATAAAAGTTAGAATAGTTGGCAAACATGATCAATTTTTTTTAATTAAAATCTCATAAGAGACTAAATTTTTAAAAGAGTCATATCCATAATATATAAAAACATGTTTAAAATCCTTAAAATATTAAAGTTGTTCTCCTTTAAGTTAAACATTTTGAAGAATCAATATCAAACCTAAAGCTCTTGCAAGACGCTCATAAATGTCAGGCAACTGAGATAATTCCTTCAATTTTTCAATTCTTTCTGGAGTGAAACGAACATCAACACTAAAATAAAAAGTAAATAATGAATAAATTTGTTGACTCATATTAAATAAAGTGTTGCTGCAAAATAGGAATCAAATATCTTTTAAGATGGCAAATTATTTTCTTTCGTACAATTTTTCAAGAAAATAAAATACATTCTAATGTATCATTAGAATGTTTTATTTACTTAATACAATGGCAACATGTTTTATGGAAAAATGATAATTCCAGTCAATAATTATTCACATTTTTGCCGCACATAATAAATCCTGATTATCTAATATTCATACAGGAGGGGAAAATACACTTAAAATTAATTAAAAAGAATAATAATGCAATAGCAATTTCTTGTCAGATAACAAGTTATTGCATGCTTATGATATTTCACAGAAGAGTCATTACTTTTTTTAAAATCTTTATATTCATACACTCTACTTAATTAATAATAGAAGCTATAAGAAAAATTAAAAATGAGAAGGGCCAGTTCAGAAAGATTTTAGTCGATGAATTTATTTTTAATCTATGAATTTATCTAAATACATATAAAAACAAGATTAAGAAAAATTAGGTTTTTTAAAATTAAGATTCACTGACAATCAGAACACGATCTTATTTAAGTAGATGATAGTTTAGGAATATTTTATCCAATAAATTTAACAGAAAGAAAAGTAATCTCATTTTACAGAATGTTATTTTTTACCTTATTTAATTTGTATAATGAAAAAATAAACATAAGTTATTAAGGAGAAAATAAAAACCCGAATTCTAAAAAAATATGAACACATTTTTTTTTTCTTATAATGAAATGTTATGGCAATCAAATTAATTTCTAAATCACAGTAATGAATGGAAAAAACATTTTGAAAACAAAGCTTGCACGATTAAAAAAGTACAAAATTATTATACAAGCCATAATTTTTTACCATAAAATGTTAATGAAGACTACGATAAAAGCTATCCTTTTCTCATGGAACTCAAATAACAAATTATTTTACACGTGACAGCATTTTTTTTTCCCCTTCAATTAAGAGAAGTCTCATAGATACAGGATAAAAAAAATTGCAAAGTAAGCAATGGAAGACTAACACATATTTTTGATTTTTTACAATGTGGTTTCAGGAATAATTTTCAAACTGAATATTATTACATGTAATCAAAGATAATAAGCATGATTTTAAATTTTATAAAAAAAAAATGAATGTGACTCACTTATTAAATAAAAAGTTACCTAAAACTTTCAAAATATTGTTTTAATATTTTCAATGACATTGAAATATTAAACATTTTTGATATAAATTTGCTGCAATATTTTAAGTAGTCATTTTAATAAGTGATGATTGTTGAAGGTAATATTCATTAACAAATTATCTACCCATGCAAGATTAAATGTACTTGAAGTTTACTAAAATCAGTGACAAAGGATATTTTTAAAGTTATACGTGTGCAAATTAAAATAATATTCCTTACCCATCTTGAACATCTTCATGTAAACGTTTAGTATCAATCTTGCGAAAATGGACAACATCAATGTGTGTTCTGTAAACGGCTTTCAAATTACGTTGTTTAGGATTCACTCTTGTAGGCATGGCACGATAAATACCTGTAACTGTAATTCTGAAAATAATATAGGAATTAATTATAACAGTGAAAAAATTTATCAATTGATTTTCATAGAATTCAAATGCACTTCTTGAAATATATATTGCAGTTTAGTTATGAAATTAAAATATTAGTTTCTAACAAAATATGAGCATGCATGAAAAGGTATTTTTTTTAACAATATAATAACTTCAAAAATTGGTTGATAATGTAGAATTACACTATCCACTATAAGTGAATGAGACCATGGTTTGGATTTGTCAATAATATAAAGTGGGTCCGATTAAAAAACTTTTGATAGGATGATTAGATATTTTTATATTAAACAATATTTAATTTTTAAATTAGCACACTCAATTAAAAGCATTCATTAATAAAAAATATTAAAAAAATAACTTGCATTTTAAAATAAAAAAGGAAGCAATAGCTTTGAACTACTTAAGATATGTAGATTATATTATGTAACTATAGAATTATAATTAAGAAAATTAATTGAAGTAAACTTCTAAATGTTTAATTTATTTTTTTAAATATAATTTTTTTACTTTGATTATTTTTTAGAACTCTATTGGACTGCACATCTCAGACTAATGGCAGTCATGCCAAGGTCTGGCGAAGGATAAAAATATATATAAACTTTTTAAATCTTAATTATTTAATACTAAATACCTAAATGAAGATTATATTTCTTTTCACAAAAAAAATTTCATACAATCAAAATGTATTATAATAACAAAATTTACATGAAATAAGCAATTTTCATAAAAACTACATATTTTAAAAAATGTTTCCAAATTGAAAAACAAGCGAAAAAAATTTTTTTTTTGTGAGAGTGAAACATAAAAGCAAGAGATTCATCAACATTTTGACATCAGGAATTCATACCAAACAAGTAAAATTAAAATTTTAAAACATTACCAGAAAAAAATTATAGTTCAAACTAATATAAAATTTGACTATAAAATTTATAGAGCAATGGAATTTTATTAACTGAAAGAACTGATCATTTTCCCTGACAGCATACTGTTTCATTATCTGGTATTGAAATAAGGCAGGCTGCTTTAGAATTTTTAACTAAAATGATAAATGCTTACATCAACTGTTCTTAAAAGTCCCATTTTTCTTATATTTAAAATAATATTTATCAAATAAAATTTTTTTGGTCTTAGAGTGTTTAGGTCACATCATCCTATCTACTGTCTCTTATTGGATTTCAAATTTGCAACTTTTTAACTAATCACACCAAGTATATTAAACATACACTAACTATATGCATAAAAAAAAAAAAAAAAAATATTCATCAAGTAGGTGAAAAAATACATTTCACGAAGACAGTTGCCCTTTTGTTTCTCTGCATATACATAAGAATTTCAATCTTAAATTTAAAAATTTCACTGAATGAAAAATAGCTTTTAACTTAAGTGTATTTTATTTACTACTTTATTACTTTTTATTTACTACTTTCAATTAAATAAATTTGTAGATTAATAAAGCAGGGATGTGTGTTTTTAAATTCATTTGTGAATTATACAAATTTTGATATTGATTGGAATAATTTATAAAACATTTGCACATTTGAGTTTAAAGTTAAACAGTAATGAACTAAATATATATTTTGACACTATATATACACTTAAGTAAATAAAATACACTTTTTATATTATAACACTATAAACCAAATTATTTTTTCACTGAATATAGCAATTAAATTAAAAATGGATGGTTTCAGTTGATTAAAATTTCCATTTAAATAACTTGTATTTTACTAAAAACATACTGTGAAAAGTTAAAACAAGTATATTAATACTAACTAAAATAATGAATTAACATTAGTTCAGTCACACATCTATAATTTGAAATAAATTTATTATCATTTGAAATAGGAACCACAAATTTAATTAATGTATACAGAATGCTTAAATTAAATTATAAGTCATGGATTTCACCTAGATACTTTCAGTAAAATATACAAATTATTGAATGAAATCAATTTTTAGTAGACACATTCAGACTCACACAATATTAAGTAATACTATGATTATTATTATAAATAATACACATTATTTCAAATGAATAATATTTACTTTAAGAAAATTAGTTTTTACTTCTATATTTTTCATGAAGTCACATATAAGAGAAATAATGCAAGGTCTTATCAATAAAAATGTGTGGATTAATTGGTTAATTTCAAATTTTAATAATGTAGTTAACAATACTTTTTAAAATGATAAACAAGATTTCTTTACCACTGATTTAATGAAAATTGTTTCGTAATATGTCATTAGATAGGAGTTTGCTACATTAGAGAGATCACTCTTAAAAAACAAGAGCTCACAAATTTGTTAATATATTATGAGTAGATGACACATGCATATACACAAAGCTAATTAGTGAAAACCAATTTACCTGTCACCAGGCTGAACAGAATCTACCAAATCATTATGAGCATAAAGTATTACAGTATGAGGCGTTTGACCAGGAGGCATATCATCTAAATTAAAAATGAAAAGTTAAGTTATAATAAATTTAATCCTTAAAGGAAATCCCTGAAATATGTATAGTTATATTTTAATTTTTAACATAAAAATATATACTATCTAATTTGATTTTGTACACTTAAACTTAATGCACAAGAATACATACACACAAAGACATAATTTGTATATATTTTTTTAATTAAAATACATAATTATTTAAGTTTGAGGATATGCAATAAATTTATAAAAGCAAAAAATTTCAAATTATACATTTACAAATCATTTATTTTAATTAAGTTGTAATTAAGTCTTCCAGCTTTTGTGTATTACCAACCAAACTTTCAATACTGCATCATATTTGTATTATCATAGGAAAATCAAATTCAGTGAGAGCTTAATAGTTAATTTTACAAATATTTTGAAATAACATTATCTAAAATATAAATAATTTAAAGTTTGAATAATTTTTTATAAGATTGCAAGGATTTATTATTTTCCAACATAGAATAAATTAACCTTGGTTATTTTTTTTAATTAGTAAATTTAGAATAACAAAAGGAGTAACTAGGTTGTATCTAATTTTAATTCTAATTATTAAAATTTACTATGATTCTATTTATTAATTTCCCCAAAATAAATAAATGTTAAAGATTGCAAATTAATTTAATTTTTACTATTTTTTAAAAAATATTTTTAAGTGAAGACATTTACTTCCACAATTAGAATCAGTCAACATAATATAGAAACTACATATATGAACTTTACAAATATTATTCATAAAATAAAAAATTAATTTCAAAATTCTTTTTATGATGTTTTATAATTTTAAAAAGTTTATAAGAAAATTGAGCATCAAACTAAAATACAGCAAAGACACACATGCAACATTTGTTTCATAAATGACTGTTACAAAACAGATTTTATATACATGAATCTAATGTTTACAAATAAGAAAATAAATACCTGGTGATTCTTGTAGTTTTATCATTTGCTTATCAGTAAAATGAGAGCGATTGTGATTTATACTAAAAGAATAATTTGTATTACAGGAAGTACAGACAATTGGCTCAGCAATGCGGCCACGATCAAGTTCCACATTTGTTGTGTTATTACACAGGCTACACGTAAAGAATGCTTCTCGCATTTCAGGAATCAGATTTGATGTTCTTATCACCATTCCACTTATTGTAATTAATTGATCAATATCTATAAAAAAATAATTTTCACTTAAAAATTAAATTATAACTTATATATACAACACAAATTAAAACAAATGAAATATAAATAGCAATGTTCTCACAGATTTTTTTTTTTTGGACTGTTTATTGAATTTTTTTTATTTTTAGGAAAAGAGAGAAAGTACTGGTCAACAAGAAAAAAATTTGAATTTTTTTAAAATGCAATTAATTGCTATAAAAATATTAATTAAGTACTTTTGATATTAATTTTTACTTTTTGGGAAAAATTGATAGACTACAAAGTTTAGATCTGAATCTCCAAACATAGAATTAAAATTTTAAAAATATTTTAATAAAAAACTATTTCATCAATTTCTTTTTCAACACTTTATGAATGCAACTATCAAATATCTGGAATCATTTATAGCTCAATTGAATGCAATATATATATATATATATATATATATATATATATATATATATATATATATATATATATATATATATTACAGATTCATTTCTTTAATCTTTCAATTTTTATGAGTATAAAATCTGAACTTATATCAATTACTATTAGGAAAAATACCAAATAAAAATGTGGGAATAATTTTAAGATTATGTCTTAAGGAACTGTTGACTGCTTACAACTAGGATTGCAATGTTTTAAAATCTATGCAAATTATTTATCAAGATATTTGTTTATCTTCTTCAATGAGGCAAACTTATTGACAAACTTAGTAAAAGCTATTTATTTTAAATGTAAATTTTATATATATCATTCTTCTGATATTACATAAACAGAATTAGGAGCTTTTTGATTTAATTTAATGCTGCAATTTATTTATTATCTCAAAGTTTATGAAATCTAAATATCTTCAATGTCTAGGTTGTTCAAGTTTACTCAAATAATTTAAAGTGATTTGTAAAAGAGTAAAAGAATAGACATAAGATATTAAATAAAAATAAAGAATAAATGAAATTTAAAATGCAAAAAAAATCTCATTTTAGAATAAGCTATATATTATATTCTGTATAAAATTTGATTCTTAAAATAGGAAAGAATGATCTATATATTCAATGCTTTAAAAATCCTAACGTGTAATATTCAAGAAATTGTTTACCTTTTTATTTATATACATTTTGCTGATATATATTTTAACAGTCTGTTCTGTAAATTGGTAAATAATATTATGGGTCACTTCAAGCATTACAAAATATGTCTTACATTTACTAAATCCATAGTAATGAAAGAATTTCATTATTTTTCACAAATTCTATAAAAATATACAAAATCTAATGAGAATAACACTGATAAGTACATAATACAGTGAAGTATGTCAATGTTAATAGTTTATGATAACAAAAATTTTGTAATTTATTATAATTGGTTTTATACATGCAACTTAGGAAATAAAGACTTCACTGCTGAAGGAAAATATTTGAAATCTTATTTTAGATAAAATACATTTAAAAATTTATTTCAAAAAATAACTAATAAGCAAGAAAATTAAAAAAATGGATAATGAAACTTACCCTCAGGGCTTAAATGCCTTAAATTTTTTGTCTTTTCTGCATTGAATGGACGAACCTGAATTTGATGAGGCAATTGGCTGTCAGGATAACGTTCAAAATACAATTCATTAACAGCCATATCAAATGTTGGAATAACTTCTTGAGGATAAGAAACCAACTGACGATAAAGATCAGCATCAAAATTTATGAGATGGGCACAATTAACATTCAAGAAAGGTTCTTCTAAAGTAAATATCTAAAAAAAAAAAAGTAAAAATAAGAACAAGCAGATTAGACCATGAAAATGTGCTGCATTTAGAGAACAAATTATGCTAAGAGATTATTTTTGATTATCATGAGTTCTGTAATGCATCCTGATGCCAAATATTCTGATTGTCTTAAAGGAAGCTTAAGATTTTACCAGGATATAATAACAGTAATTTTCATATGAAAACAAAATAAAAATTGGGATTTGTAGAAACACATACATACAAAGAAATGTCTTAATTATTTCTTCTGATGGTAAATGGATGCACATAATTGTACTGGCAGTGGTGTCTTCATCTGCTATCTTGGGGATTTAGTGGAGATTTTTTTTAGAAACCATAAGCACTGCTCAGTTTTTCCCTCTGAGATGCTCGCTATTGAGGCCCATTTGCTTGATATCCAGAAGAATGCATTATTTGGTGATGTCTTGAATGTCATGAAGAGTCACAGCATTATCCAGAACTTGGATACAGGGTGGCATGCTGATGATATGGTTGGAATTCCATCCTTCATCAATTTGTGTAATTTTTTCACAACCACTGCATATATTTTCAATAGATCCCCTCTCATGTTGATATCCATGGGAATGAGAGGGCAGATGTCCTGGAGAAAATGGTGTCTTTTTCCAACTGGTGTTTCTCTCACCTACATCAAATTGTATCCTACTTAAAAAAAAGGTGTCTGGGCTATTTAGAGCGTTGTCCCTGTTCATGATTGGTACTCTGGTGGGGGTCTTGGGGATTCAATTGCTTTCAAGGGTTTTAGAGCTGACCAGACTATACATTCTAGGTTTGCTAGTGGCTATATTCTTGGTTTTATTTTAATGGTTAACATGAGCTGTATTGTACTTATTGTAAATACATTGTCATCCAGACCAGTCTCCAACACTTTCTTTTATGTCTGGGATTTACTAATGAGGATTTTTTGTGAATTCTCTGTTTCTTGATTTTGTGAGGATTGAAGGGCTCGTGAGTGTAGCATTGCTACACCAGATGGGATCAGAAATGACACAAATATGAAGAGAAGCAAAGAAAGAGAGAGAAAATAAAATCTAGTTGCAATCATGCAAAATATATTTTCAAATAAGCTGTAGTTTATTGCTGAAAACAGATATATTATATTAATGAGATTTTAATAATACCAAAATTAGTTTTGTAGCTGATTTTAAAAATAAAATTAATAAAATAACAATTAAAATAAATTAGCATTTATAAGATCTTTAGAGACATTCACATTTATATATTTCAGGCCCAATAAATTTTAATCCATATTGAATTTGTAATTGGTTTTTAATATAACGCAACTTTTACGATTAAACATTTAGGACTGAGTGAAAAAATGAAAAAAGAAAAAAAAAATGTATCATATAGGAAAAACACTTTTCTTATTAATCAAAAAAAGGTGAAAATAAAAAAATTTGCTAAAAGCTTACATCAGTGGTTCCCAATTAAAGAATGGTACAGGTTATAAAAGTACTTACAAATAGTATATTGAAAAACAAAAATAGGAAAAGCATAAATATGAAAAGTTATAATTTTCAAAGAGATAATTATAATTAGAGTGACAGACTATGTAATTTAAATGTTTATTATTTGTGACAATTTTAGAAAATTAAAAAGTATTCTTTTTTATTTGTAGTAAAATACATTAGGCAGTTATATCTTAAACTATACGTGAAATTTCTAAGCAAACTTTTCTGTTTATTTCAATAAATTGAAATTACATGAAAAGAAGTCTTACTTTTCTTTTGGATAAGTTTTAGAAAAAATGAAAAGTAATTTATTAGTAATCACAACTTATACTAGCATTACTGTTATTTTTATCACTCATATATTTTTGTTCTCACAAAAACTTCTGAACTATGCGTTTTGTATTGTAAAAACACACACACCATGTTTATTTGTACATTTAAGTTCCTAGCTTGCAAAAATGACAAGAAATACCTCCAGTGAGTTAGACAAATTAGAGATTCAAAAGCACTGTTTGTTAATAGTAATGCCTCAAGGCTTTATCAAAGATGCATGCTATTATAAGTAAATTATTTGTTTGAGAATATATTTAAGTCAATAATCATTGAAAATTTTAAAGCAACATGAAACAAAGGTGGTAAACATTTCTAATTTTCAATTTATATAGATACATAACATAATTTTCATATGAAATATAAACAGGAATAAAAATGAACACATATATGTTTATGTCACAAAAGAAAAAAAAAATTAAATTTTGAAATTTGTCTAGAAATGAATATAAGCAGAAATTTGCAAAATGAGCCCCTTGATTTTCGAAATACATGCACAACAAAACAATACAATTTTTTTTAATGAATTATTAATAATTGACATAATATAAGCAAAAACAACATTGATTTCTTTAATTTCAAACAAATCTTCTATAAAGATGATATTCTTAAAAAATTTTCATAACTTAAACTGATGGTTAATGTGAATAATTTCAATACTATTCATGAGTTGGCATTAACAAAATCCCTCTTTATAAAGATCATTGCAAATAATAGTTAAGGCATACAATATAACATTACTTTATAATCATCAATAAGTATTGAAATTGAATAATAAACTTCGCTAAGGATTAATCAGACAACAATTCAATTTTTATGAAATGTCTTAAATAGTATAACCCAGTGGTTCTCAACATTATGTCATGGCACATTTTCACAATTTCAGAATTTGGTGGCTGGCAGGCATGCACACATACAAAAAAAAAGATAATTCTAAAGTGCTAATAGTTTATGGATAATAATTTTGAATGTAAAATAAAATAATATAGTAGATTCTGCAAAAATAGTATCTTTATTAAGGGATTAATTACAATACAAAAATAAGGATACTTTTAAAGAGAAATTTAAGTTTCATGCTTTTTGATCAATTTTATTTATAATTGATTGTAAAAATGACAGAGCTAATCTCATACCACCTTTTACATTTCAGTCTTGATCTTTATTTTGTTTTTATGTTGATTAATACTGGAAATCTGAAGTCATACAAATTAGACGTAAAAAATTTGTTGATACTGGGAACACTTGAACTTTCAGATGAAATATTTTATTTTATAAAAGGTCACAGCTATCAAAGGTCATTACAAAGTTAAAAAGTTTTTAACTTTGAAAACAAATTTTCTTTTACAGTGTATTTTTCTTTAATTTAAATGAACTTTGCTTGTAATAAAAAAACATTTTTATAATATGCATTTTCAAATTTGGCGGCACACAAAAGAACCATAGCACAACAGTAGTTAAAAATCACTGATATATGCAGAGCTGAATTACCTCTTCTAATTTTTGCACATAAAATGGACGTTCGAAATCTACATCTTCCATCAATTCATCAGACTCTAAGCTTCTATCTGTGTACTCTTCAATAAATTGCCTGAATTTACTTTTACACTTGCTGACAACAACATCTGTGCCCCAAATAACCAACTGAGGCTCTCCCTGATTATCACTTGTTGGTTCAGATGCAATCCCAGGTTCACTCTAAAATAAAATACAATTATGAATAAATGGGTCAGGAATCAACAAGAGAAAGTCATTTATAATTAAAAACAAGATAATTACCATTTTATTATTTAACATTATATAAATTTATGTATTCATATTCTCCAATTGATTAGTATTTACTTAGTATTGAAATAATATAATCTCAATAAAAAATGCAATTAGTTTTAATAAAATATAAATCAATAATTTGAACAGTTATTGAAATAATATTTTAATTTCAAAGAAAAATTTAAATAATTCAATTTTTGGAAAAAAGAGGGTATACATGTAAAATTTTAAAGGCATTCACAAAAATTTTTTTTGGCATGAAAGTAGAAGAGAATGGTTGACAAAGCAAATTTTAACAATATGCCTACACATAAACAAATGTACAGTAGCTTTTTCCTGAGACAGCTAGAGTGGAATTATGTGATAGTCCATTTTGGGATGTAATCAAAAATTGAAGTAATTAATATTTTTTACAACAAATGTGTGAAAATATTAACAGCAAATAATTTAAAAAATAATTCAAGCAATTTAGAGGTAGATTCCAATGTATACATCTACTGCCCACTTCATAATAATAAGAATCTAAATTTAAAAAATGGGTTTTTTAAGAAGTTTATGAGTGAAAGTACATTTCAAGAAGAAAATGGCATGATTTGATTCTTACATCCCCTACTATCAAAATGATATGAAGATTATTACGAAATTAGAATCCTTTACATATTGGTTGAGGATTACATATCTTCTCAGGAACTTTTAAAATAGCAGAAAAAAGAACATCTTTTCCATAAAACTTCCATTATATGAATTCCACAAGATACGACTATGATATAAAGCAAATATAAAGCATTCAACAGATAAATATCGAATGTCTTTTATTTGCTTACAATTTTTTTAATTTAATTTCATGTCTATTTACAATATTCAATTGAGAAGCAATATATCCTTTACCTGATAAAATGTAACAGTATATTCATCACCCGTAAATGAATTAAAATTTGTCGAATTTTTTACAACATAAAAACTGAAAAAGAAAATTATAATATCACAGCTGTGATCAAATATAAGTTGAAAATGTCTATGGTTGTCATTCATTGACATACTTTCAGTTGTTTTTAAAGGATTTGATAAATTATGTTAAGAAATAATAATAAGGTTTATGTGAGCAGCAATGAGAAAAATACTATAATTACCAACTAATTATTTAACTATCGAGAATTTAATACAGAATATAATTGGGATTTAGTAATTATGAAAGTTATCAAAGTTGATGTGATCTATATGATTAAACACACATATATAAATAATGTCTATTTAGTTTATATTCTTTGTTTGGTATATTTGTTTTGTATTTAATGATAAGAGCTAGAATAAAGTCTGCTGTTTAACGTAGATTCCAAAACACTACAAATATCTACCCCTAAGGTGATGTTTAAATTTATGAACTGTTGATTCAAAGGTAAAAATGCTAACCATTCACTTCTTTGGTTTGAAACAAATATTAAAGATTTTATTTTCTTTATTAATTTATCCTAACTTTTTTCAGATATTTTTTTCTGAAATATTGATTTCAATTAACATACTTTTATGCATAATATATTGCAAGAATTTATCACATTTGTAACAATGTTAAAGGTGTCACATAGGACATTAAATTTAGTATAATTTACAACTTACATTTTCATCCCCAACATTAACTTGCCGAATTCTTCTCTCTCCTCTAATATCATGGCGTTGTCGTATTGGTGTATTTCTCCTAAAAATTTAGAACCAAAAGTTTAGTTAAATTGCAAGTAAGTTTTAAGTACGACTTACATGCTCAGATACAAAAATGAAAAAAAAGTATGTGTTTTAGTTTATGCAATTATTGGAAATAATCAAACAATATTACAATTATTATAATTTGTATTTTTATGGAAGTGTTATTTAATCAGAATTCTTCCAGCTAAAAGAACCAGATAAATTACTATAAAATATACAGTCTAAATAGGAATATAAAATATAATTCTAAAAACAATGTTAATGCTAACAATGCATAAAATTTCAATGTAACACTGTCCAAAAAATGCATTTTTATTTTAGTTATAATTAAAATTTATTTTTTCATAATATTTGCATGGAAGGTATAAAATATTTTTCATATTTGTTATTTAGCCGAGAAAGATAAAATTGTCATGAATGTTATAAATGCATATTTAATTTTTTTTTTAGTTTGAATTTAAATCGACAATACATTTTTTAACACAATTTCAAATGAAAAATATTATCCTTAACTTAAACCAATATATCTACTATCATACATGCAAATATTCAAAACTCTACACAGAAAAAGTACAAGATTTTGCATGAATGCACAAAATATACACTTAAAGTAAGACATTTGATTAAGAATAATGAATTTCTGTTATATTTTGTTGCAAATAAATGTAAATTATAATAAATACATTATAGCTTACATTTATTTTTAAAATCTATTCAAAGAAAAAAATATTCTTAATTTGCATTAGTGAGAAAATAAGGCACAAGATTTGAGTACACAGTATAAAACTTATATAATTAATTATCAAGTTTTAAATATTCACATTTAAATAGTCTCAATTTATAATCAATTTGACTGATATAGTGAAATTTAATGGATTGTTTAGAAATCATCAACAATTTTCTATAGTTAAGATTCATAAATATTCAAATTTTATATAAGTTTACAAAATTACTTCTATTATTTAATTTCTTTTTTGATAAAATATGATTATTCTTATTAAAAAGATAGTTATTATAAAGTCTGGGGTTTTCCATTTTATGTAAAAATTCATTTTCAAATGAAACTCCCAAATCAAAAACATGCATGAATTTTAATCTTTTTCAAGAGCATTTTATTTTAGAAATTAAATATAACTTTGATTTAAAATTTATATCAAGAAACATTAAGAAAAAAAAAGTTTTATTATTTAAAAAAAAGGAATGGATACTGACAGAGTGCTTTTTCTATACTTTTATTCATTCGCATATTTTAAAACAAATATGAATAATCATTTATTGATCTTCTTTAACCAAAATCAATTGTTGAAATCAATCAAACTGCACTAGTTAACAGTTATGTATTACTTTGTAAATATGTAATAGTATAAAATTTTATAATCTCAAAATTGCTGACTCATAATGTTAGCTTATAATTCTCATTTAGTAAATTGTTTGATTTTCTCAAAAATATTTAGTTTAACTTCTTTTTTTTATGTTTAAAATTAGAAGTAACCCATTACTTGATTTCCATTGTTATGATGGAGAATAAAAAAAAAACACTAGTTAATGAATTATTTTACAGTAGGAAAAATGTATGTGAACTTAGTTATTCTATTTGAAATACTATATATGCATTAATCAATGATCATTATTATATAAAGAGACTGATTAATGTGAAACATTAACTTTTTCTTCTAAAAAACATATGTAAGGAAATAAAACTTAAATGTTTTTATCAATTAGATCCAGTAAAATTCACATTTTAGATCCAGATTTTTTTAAAAAAAAAATATTCTTATAAAAGATATTTCTGTCTTTTATAATTATATGAAATATAAAATTACGTCATGTATTTTAAATTTCTCAATTTATAATATAAAAGAAAAAAGTTACACTTAATTTCACTAATACACATGCCTTTTACAGTTTGTAATTTTTAAACTTTGGTTTGAGGAATACATTTAAAGAAAAAAGCAATTAAAAAAGCTAAAAGCAAACAAAAATCTTACGAGTTTCAGCAACATGTTTCTCAGAAGTTTATAGACCAAGTGAAATATTTTTTAAATATTTGAACTTTCATTCTAATTTAGAATTTGTAAAATTTTTTCTAAAATATTACCTATTTACATATATTTAAACTAATAATTATAAATATTTTTCAAAATTTAACTGAATGACATGAACCAAATTATTGTAATCTAAAATTGATATTTACCATTACTACCTAAAATTAAAACACATAACAAGAATTTTTTTTTTACTTAAGATTTTTTCACAGATTTAGTTACATATAAAAAATGAACATCATCTTTTGAAAACAGGAAAATAAATTGATTTAAATTAGTAAAGAAATAATGACTGAACAATTAAAAATACTTATAATTTACACTCACCCAACTGATCGCCCTACAGTGCCATGAGAACTTGGTGTGCCATAATTCAAAGGAGAACTAAAATCTAATTCACTGAAAACTGAAATAAAAATTTCATTACTAATAGAAGAGTACTGGCATGTTTTAGTTAAGCAAACAGAATTCCTGAGTGTCATTCTATTAATCATATTTATTACATTTCTGATTATTTCAATTAGCACCAACAATTAAGTAAATGATGTTCTGCTGAAAAATGGATTATAATAAAAATAATTTATTAGTGTGTTCATATATGTAACAGTGAATGACAAAAGAAAATTTATGGTGTAAGTTGAGAGATAACAGGTAAGAATGTGAAGTGCAGATATAATAACATAATGTATACTTTAGTACAAAATGGCAATTTCTTTTAAACAGTTATCTTAAAATGCATTTTTTATAAAAACTCTGACTATGCATCAACAATTATTTTGATTGATTTTCCATTTGTAATGTTTATATTTAGTACATATATTTTATACTCTCCTATAAATATTTTGTTTAAATTAAGTTTACTTGTGTGGTGATCATATTTTCCCCCAGTCAATATAAGAAATTTATCAAAAGTATTATCCAAATGGCAAATTCAATTTTCTTTTTTTTTTTTTTTTTTTTTTTTAAATTTCAAAAGAATAAAATTTTTTGATATGATTAATAAAACATTCATACTTTAAATATATTATCTAATATATTACTTATTTGAGTAGATACTGTACACAATTTATTCTTTAGTTATGAAAGTATATTATAACTAGTTTTCCATAAAATATCACTTTATAAAAATTAATTTTATCTCACTTATAATATTTGAGTTGAACATTCCTTAAGCATAACTATTATTCATTTCATGGTTTAGCACATTTTCTAGAGATCAACTTTGCTGTCATCTCTTAATTAAATTTCTTTCTGTATGTGAAATAGGAGATCAGCTCATGTAAAGCAAATTTAGCAGTTGGTTTATTATCAATATTAAACAAATTTTTCACATTATCACTACAAATTTAAACCAAGTAACTTGAATTATTTGTTTTTTTTTTTTTTTTTTTGAAAATATTAATAGCATTTTTAATATATACATTATGCAGAAATGAAAAATTGCTCAGCAACTTGAATCAACATTTTTTTAACATGATTATTTAATGGTTTTTTTATTCGAAAGAAAGTAATATTAGCAACAAAAATATATCTTTTTTGAAATTTCACCTTATAACTTTGTTCTTCAGTGAAATAAAAAATGTATTTAACAATTGAAAGACAGTCTTTCTTTTAATCTCTTGTTTTTTTAGATAAAAATAGGCTGATAAGATCTCCTAAAGGTAAATATTTATGAGATACCCACATTATTATGAACTTTCTTTCATTATATGACTGACAGATTCTTTTCATTAATTTAAGTTCTAAGATTTTTGTCATTTTTCACAAGCAGTTAGTTTAATATATAGTTTCTTATTTTATTTGAAGAATTCTCTTTGAGGTTTGAAGATTATTCCTTTTACTTTTCATATCCATAGCTGATAGGATATTTTCTAAAATCCTTTACAGGGGTAGGAGTGCTGAAATTTTTTTTCAGGACAATATTTTCAAGAAATATCAGGACATTTTTCAGGACACATGTCAATAATCAAATAAAACCAATGTTACTTTTACATACTAATTTCTGTATTATGAATGCAATAAATTTTAGGAAGGAGTATACTATTTAATAAATTCTGAGTTTTTAATTTTTAATACAAAAATATGAAAAAGGATACAGAAATTTAAACTTTTTGTACTGAACATTTTCTAAAACTTAATAAGTTACATGATAAATGGTTTATATTACAGTAAATTTATATGCATAACTAATAATGTTCATTTTGAATTGGATGTATTAGCGTTTAACTCCGATAATTTAGTACTGCTTTTTAAACTAATCATTTACAGATGCAGTATCTGCATTAGCAGCAGATAACATCATTTGTCCAAATTTCACAACACTCATTATCAACACTAATAGCATATGCTACTTCTTTATTTGCACCATCCAAAAGTTTTTGAGCTGCACACTTATTATCAAGCAAATTCTTTTCCTTCTCAAGTTCATTAATTTTTCTAACAAGTGCGATTTTTTAAACTTTTTTTCACAAGTACTTCTTATGTCTTCCTCCCCTTTCTTTTCTCTCTAATTGTGTTGTATATTGAATGGAGGATACAGAATTGCCATGCATTCCAATAACATCATGACAAATGAGCAAACTGTGAACTGTTATAATTCTGATTAAAAAAAAAAGAAAAAAAAGAGCTCTCTTTTTTGTCACAACAGAATTGTTAGTCGAAAACCTCTTTCTGGTTGTGAATTTACTTTTAACAACGACAGACAAGCTTTAATAACTCTAGAAAGTAGAATATTTTATATAACCACCAGCATCTTTTAAATTAAAAACTGCATTCCAATATTTACAGATATTTTGGTCATTATCATAATCATTCATAAGCAAGTCAAATCTTCCCACATGTAAAGAATCCACTCTTCATTCATCTTATCAAAGTCTGAAGAAGTTTTATTCATGAGAAATATGTTGAATTGTATGTGACTAAAGGTTCCACTTTTTGATTTAGAAGTAAATATGGTTCAAAAGTTATACAAAAAATTAAACAAAATGCCGATATGCCAAAGTCTTAGGGTCTTTCAAATGTTTTATACTCTAAAGATGTCTATTAGAAAGAGGATATTTCGACTCTTTAGGTACTTTAACAATAAAATATTCTTTTAGAACATCATATTGCTCATCTATTCTCTCACTAACTGACCCCAAAGTTGATTAACTTCTCTCAACATGACGAAAGAAACTAAGTCTAGATAAGGTTTCTTCCAGTATTCCCAACTGTAAGAAATGATGATCTTCCCTTTTTGCAGGGGATAGTTTGAAAAATTGATGAATATCTACAGCAAATCCATCAATAATACAATCAATTTTATGAAACCCTTACATAGTGCTCCATGGATTACGTGTAAGCAACATGTACCCAAATCATTTAGTAATGGTAAATTTTGCTCTTACTTAATTTACTATTTATTTGCTTTAAAACAGCTAAATTAACTCTTGGTCCATCTATTGACAACTGCATTAATTTTTCTAAAATCAAACCATTATTTTCAATAAAATTTAATAAAATTTTTACAATTTTATTGGTTTTACCATGTTTAAAAAATGTGATGTGACGTAACAAATGACATTTTTTCCTTGTTTATCAGACCAATATATGAGATGTAAATATCCAACTGTTTCTTTGTTTTGTAATAGTTTCATTGAAAATTAAAACAAAATATGAAGTGCTGATATCCCGAAACAAAAGTTTTGAAATACGGAGCTAGGGCAAAATTAATCATAAATCTGACTTTTTTTGACGAATAATTTGAGATTTTTGGCTACGGAGGAGTCCCATATCAAAAATTTCTCCATAAATATCAGCTAAATCTTTCAAAAATGAAAAAGAGTAATTATTTTTTATTGCCACCAAAACTAACTTGGTTTCAGCTTTAATGGTTTTCTCTGATGTCATTTTGGGAAGACGTGATTTGTTATTCACTACTACAGTCGATGTCCAGAATTCAGATGAAGTTGATGACTTGATAGTAAACAGTGTTTGATTCTTGTAAGAGCTCACAGCTTTTTTGTGTTTTAATCCATCTGCATGAGCAAACACTTGTCTAAACCCCATATTTAAAACACTGAATTTGCTTTGGCATATGAAGCACTCTGCAGAATGAACATCAATTCGGCACCATGTCTTAATTAGGCATTTATTCCTATCTTGTAGTTCCAATCATTTATTGGAAAATTTCTTTTTCCTTGGCATTTTTAAAAGAAAATTTTTTTCAAAAAATAAATTCTAAACTTGCTAATAAACGTTCTTCAAAACACCCATCAAAATCGTTCAAAAATGGCGCGTTCAGATTTCACACATGCGCATAAGCTTAGGCAAATAATTCTCACAATTTCGCCAAAATTATAAATAGCTGTATAAATACTAAAAATAGAATCTTTTGACTATAACTGCAGAAAATAAATTTTAATGGTTAACACAAACCTAAATTTTTTTCGTCAGACATTCGTTACCAATGGCCGAAGACGAGGCGGAGACGAATGTTTAGCAACCCTATTACCTGTTTGAAAGAGAACAAAAAAGGGGAAAAGAATTTCTCTTTCTTTTTGCATAGAAAGCAGTTGAAAGAAAAAATATATTCCACAGAAAGAAAAATTTACTACTGAAAAATATAAAATTATTAATTAAAATTAAACTTTCAAAGCAATATAATAAAAAATTAAGGAATTCCAGGATTTATTTCGCAAAATAAGGACATTTCAGGACGTTTTTTAAAAAATCAGGAACTTAAGGAATATCAGGACAACTCGAGCCCTGCCTTTATTTTGTTCAACAGCAGCTCCTAGTATAAAACAGATTCAACAGTATTGTGCACTTGTTTGTCATTTAAATTCCATTCCTCTAGTTTCTTTAAGAGTTTAACAGGTGATTTTTTAAAATCAATTGCGAATTACAGTCTTCCAATGCCATATACTTTTTGTCACTGACAAAACATCCAAGGCTTGCTGAAAATTTATTTCTTTAGAAAGTTTAAGTTTTTATTTTAATCACAATCCTTGATGATGGGACTTGATAAAGAAACTTCTAATAACTTTTTTTTAAATTATATTTTATACAACTAATTGCCATTTAGCAATTGAATTTTCATTTAACTTTCCTATCAATCAATTTTTTAGCGAACTCTTTTTTAACATAAATATTTTTAAACCATCTTGTCACTCCAAGAAGCCTAATGAATAGATAATTATAAATTGAAATTTGAATTGCAATATTTTTAAATATAATTTTACTGGTGGGTAATATCAAATTTATTTATAATTTTTGAAATATTTATTTTTTACTATATATGGAACGCTTTTTTGGCATCTAGGTTTTAAAATTACATTTTGATTGGTTAGGTTTATTTATAGCTCTACAATTACTTGTTCATGTAAAAGATAACCAGATCAGGACCTAACTATTTAAAATAGTTTTAGAACACTGGAAATATAAAGGGACAAAACTGGAACTGAACATATGAACTGTTGAAGATCAGAGTGATAGTCAGATGCCAATTCAGCTTATTACTTTAAATATACAATTAAACCTATTTTCTTGAGTAATACAATAAATTACCATTACAATGGTGTAACATTGGCAATACTATTGAAATTCATGAAACACATAATAAATTTAACAAAAACTTGCACAGAAAAGGACTCCACACAAATAGGTTTAAGTATATGCATATATATTATAGATACATTTATCAAAGTATATTTTATCATGAGACGTTTATTAACTGGAATGCTTTGTTAGCATAAATGATATATAATTATAACAATTTTCTAATAATAAAATTTTTATACCGAAATTGTACTGTGCAAAAAAAAAAAAAAAAAACTTATGCACTATGCTTTGAATAAGGTAATTTTAAATTACAAGCATAAATCAGAGAAAATTCTATCTTATTTAACATTGCTCTGAGAAAGTTATTAAATCACCTGGAATCAAAAATTGAGGGTCTATCTTACAAAAATAAATTCAGATTCTGGTATTTGCTATGATATCAATAAAATAGGAAGATCTAAACAAGCTTTAACTGAGTTGGTTGAGTTTTATGGTGCAAGGTCCAAAAAAAGAAAGATTTCACTAACAGACAAGCTGTTATTGAAGTCTTCGATTTTCTTGAAGCTGCATCCAAAGAAATGGACTTCAGAATCAATGTAGAAAAAACTAAACATATAGCGATAAATAATTAACACTTTCATTCTTTTCTACTTTTAGATAATGGTTATTCCTGAAAGAGTTCAAGCATCTTGAAGTGTCATTGGTAGGAACAGTGACATCAGTGTTGAATTCAACAGCAGTTTTGTATGGCAAACAAATGCTGCTTTGG
This sequence comes from Latrodectus geometricus, assembly GCA_026290005.1. Taxonomy (NCBI): domain Eukaryota; kingdom Metazoa; phylum Arthropoda; class Arachnida; order Araneae; family Theridiidae; genus Latrodectus; species Latrodectus geometricus. Next base: position 120,752 of record JAPDSC010087013.1, on the reverse strand, counting down.
ATTAGAAAGCCAAACTTTCTGTCAAAGTACAAAAATAAATATCTATAAAATCTTTTTATGGCCAGTGTTAACACATGGTAACAAGTGCAGGGATCTCACTAATTCAAGAGGAAAAATTTATTAGAGGTTGAAAGGAAAATCATGTGAATTTTTGGTGCTATAAGCAAAAAAGGTTGTACACACTTAACAATATCAAGATTTATAAGAAATTCTATAAACAGTGAAATATCCATGCCACTAAAGCTAATAGTATTAGACAGCAAGGTTATTGGATTACAGATTAGACAATAGAGAAATCAAATAAAAATGACTTTTTGAAAACCAGATGGAGCCCAAAGGAGAGGCCAACTACTCATTAAGTGCCTAGACCAAATTGAAAAAGATTTTTAAGTAATCAGTACTGAAAGATTGAGAACAAAACTTTCTAATAAGGCAAGATGGTGAAAACTTATTGAGAAAGCCTTGGCCTGTTCTGGGCTGTAGTCTCGAAGAAGAAATCAGGAAAATAAAATCAGAATAACAGATTGATTAGCAAAAATATGAGTACCGCTGCTATTTAGTTTATTAATTGCATATATTTTTTAAACATAATTCGCATTTTATTATTTCAGCAAGATTTAAAAATCAAAATTAAATATGCATACCATTAGAAGACAAAATATGGGTTTTCAGAGAAGTTAATAAAATAGTTGTAAAGTAACCACATATAATTTTCACCAATCTATTGAAGAGTAACTGAACTTAAATTATTACCAGCTCGACTTGTTGGTTCAGGAGGAGATGATGCAATTGGAGCCAAACTTCCAGGAGGAGAAGAAGATGGCAATGGCATTATTTCAGAGCTATTTTCTGCTGCTGCTGCTGCACTTGAACCTCGTTGGCGTGTTCGACGAGCTAAGTTAGTGAAGAAAAAGTTAAATATAATTAAACAGTAACAGGAATTATCTTCTATCCCTTCAACAATCATTAAATAAAATTGAAATCAATCAAAAGTTTTTAATTAGCATTAACTAAAACTAAACTCAGAGGCATGACAGCCTCCATGTGACCAAAGCCTATAGTATTCATATCTGTTTTCTTGACTGAGTGCCTTCGGGTGCAAAACATATATTCTGATTAGGTAGTCAGTTTAGCCAAAAACTCCCAGTGCTTAGTTCTCAATCATGCTTGGTATTAAGTTTCATCGACTCAATGAATGGATGAAAGGCTGAGTGACCTTTGCCGAGGATCTAGCCTATGCAATGGAGCACAAAGCACAACCACTACATCAATAGGGTTCAATATAAAAATATGCAAAATAAATAATATTTTTTTTGAATATTTCAATTAAATGAACACAGCTGTATTAAAGTTATGCATGCAAACACAAAAATTATCAATTCTATGTTATAAAGCACATGATTTAAATTTGATATTATTTTTATAAATTTATTTTGTCTTTTGATTTATTTGTAACAGGTTATACAAATTTTAAAGCACTAATTTTAAGATTCTTAAATGTAGTTTTCTATTACTATACTGTAAATTTAAAGAAATTTTACCTTAATCTTTGGCTTAAAATATTGATGCAAAAAATTAAGATAACTTTTATATTTGTTAATTGTTAGTAACTCTAATAAATTAAAATGTAATTTATTATGTTTTATTGATTGTAATTTATGAATTTTATTAAAAATAAAATTGAAATGTTACTTGTAAATTTAACTGGATAAAATTCATATGATAGTTTTGGTTCAATTTCCAACTTTGCTACATGAAATTACAGAATTTTGTGTTATTTAGAACTTGGCAATTTTTTCATTACATTTTCTTTTTATCTACACAGAAAAACTTTATGATAAAAAATTAGAATATATTCTAATATAAAATTAAAGTAGATGAATTAATTTTATATTAGAATATTTATTACATTTATAAGAATACTAATATAAAAATATTAGTACATTTTATAAAAATAATAATTGACAAATTATAAAATAACTACAGAAAAAAAAAAACATTTTTGTCACTTTTATCAGGAGTAATTTCTTCATGATTCAAATTGAAAAATATATAAATTAATTTTCTTTTGCCACTAACTTGCAATATACAACATTAGAAACATAACAAAATGAAAATTTTCTAAACTTATACTCAAGATCAAGTAAGATAAGTAAGCAAACAGATCTAGTATATCTTACATGTAAACTCTGAACTTAAATGTTTTGAACTTTAAATTAAATTAGCAGAATATTTAAAATTAAGATTATAAACTAACAATGTTCACTTTCAAAAATTTAAATAATTAAAGAAAAATCACGAAAGTTACAATGATCATCATAACTGTAATGAAATTCTGTGTATATTGGAAGTTGTCCAAGACCACTATCATTCATGTGCGCATTTTAGTATAGAAATCAGTTGATTTGCCTCATTTAGGAACTGTACTAGATTGTAGGATTCAGTTTTAAACAATACCATTAAAAATTCTAATAAATTACACATTCATACACAAAACAGAACCAAAGAGATTTTTATAAAATTATTTATATGATATACATCAATGGAAAACAAATACAGCTTCCATTAAAAAAAGTTCAATTTTGTCCTGAAAAGTTAATTGTAACCATATGTGCAAACTGGGTGTTGAAGAAAGTAGTAATAAGAATTTAGAAGTTTCACATATATCTTACATGTAGTACAAGCTTTTACAGAAACTAATTTATGCAAAACTGAACTGCACAGAATTTTGATTTTGCAGATGAGAATGAACTTATCGTGTTTTTAAAATGATTTATCATTTCACATTCATAAATTGTTTAATTTTGGACTTTAGATCAAAATTTGAATTTTCTAGATTGGGGAGAAAATTATGATTTTATTGATAAAATCATAATTATTACCAATAAAATTACATTTTTCTTGTTTTCATGAATAATATTACTATTAAAAACTTTAAAATAAGTAATTACATAAACATTATGAATCTCCACTCAATTCAAATTTATGATCCAAAAAACTTAAATGCTTGTAATCTGGCAATTTTTAAATGACAAAAACTAGATGCAATTTTCCTTAAAAACACTGAACAAAGCTAGGTTTTCATTACTTTGTAATATAACTTGCTACAAACGAATATACCAAGGAGAATTCATAAAAAAAGTAAATAAAAATTTTTATAATTTCTGATTGAATAATATAAAATTGTGTAGTTTCATCTAATTTTTTCATTTCCTCACTGTTGAATTTCATAAGGATGTAATTAATAAATTACAGACAATCAAGATATTAAAAAATTGTTCATAGTGCAATTCTTATACACTACATATATTTATGATCACGACAATATTTTTTTTGTGGCACACTTTTAACAATTTCAAAATTTGGTGACACACAAAGAAAAAAATAAATTTAGAAGTTGTTTATTTACCAGTATTGCACAGTATAAAATAGTTTGTGATAGTAACTTTAAATAATATAACATGAAAATAATACAAGAGGAATATAAACATAAAATAAAAGATTCTTGTAAAATAATATATTACTACAAAAATAATTAATATTACTAAGTCCCAAACTGTTAAGCCAAAGGCCAGTGCAGTAACTATTTGGCTGCCAGCTAGATAGAAGAAAAATGTTAGATCCTTTTTTCCAAAGCAATTCACTATATGGATGTTAAGATAAAATGTACTTGTGATGCAAAAGATATATTTAAATTAGATTGCAAAAAATTCACAATTCTTGTTTTAATAATGGTAAAAAAGGCAGGTATAAATTTTTTAAAGACTTTTTTTCGCCATTCTTTTGCATAATTTATTGTGAGTAGTTTTAAGTGATGTACTTCAAATGTGAAAACTTCTAGAAAGTTGTTTTGCAGAAAAAGACTTTAATTAAAAGAAAAACATCAAAATAATTCATAAAATCAAAATTTTTTTATATGACAAGTAAGTGAACGAGAAAATTGATTAATGATTTATATCTACATTATGTAGGATGGTAAAAACTGATACATTCTAGGAAAGGCTTAAGACTAGGTGCCAAAAGTATGGGCTATAAAATGTGCTAAACTGGCTTACTGAGTTGAAATGGGTCTGTACGACATAACATAGCTTTATGACATGATTGTGTACATGCATGAAATTTATTTTGTTTTCTAGAAACCCTTGAAGCATTTGATTAGTAATTTGTTTTTATTTGATTACAGTTTAAGATTTTGAAGTGGATGATTTATTGTTTATGCATTGAAAGTTATGTTTCTGGCATTGAATTTTTTTATTTTAAGTTTCTTACATAAAAATTTATTTTGGAAGTTCAAACTTTAAATTTATTTTCATTATTTTGAATTATTCATTTTTTTTAATCCCATAATCAAGTCCACAAGGAATCCCATAATCATTCAAAGAATATAATGAATGAATTTTTGGGAACTATAAAATCTGTTGTCCGACTGGTGCTGACAATTCTGCAAGCAGCAATGATTAAGTGAGTTATTTTATGTTTTTAATTAATATTGCTGCTTTATATTATACATAAAGTATTATATATTAACATGTCATGTATTTGTATTTATTCAGTACAATAATGATGATTAATTAGAAACTATGGTTTTTTGTAATTGGTTTTGTAAAATGTTTGATGAACTCTGGTTTTTTGTAAAAAAATTTATATTTAAGTTATAGATTTATTTTTATTGCTCAATTTAAATATGAACTAGATTGCATTACACAGAATTATTTTTAAAGTTTTCACTGCTCGATTGATTAAAATTGAAGTTTTCATAAAAATGCATTTTATTTACATTATAGATTTAGTTTTCTTGCCTGGTTGTAACACATTATTGATCAAATGATACTTAGTTTATATTTGTTTTTGAGTATGTAATTTTTGTAAAATTAGTTTCTAGCTATTAGCATTTTAATATTTCTGCAGTAATTATAATGAAATATTTGAAATTTATAGCACTGTGCTTTTGAAAAGTTGAATTTAAAGCACAATCAGTATTTGGTAACTAGCTATTGCGCAAAGCGACATAATTTAGATTGGAGAGATAATGGTGCAGTGCTTAGCACAAAAATTGGAAATCGTACCAAATCTATACCAGCCCAGGAAAATAAGATTCTTTGTTGAGAATTATTTTTTTATCTGAACCACTTTCACTTCAGTGTAAAATTTACAGAAATTGATTTTTGGAATTAATCAAAGTAGTTTTGTGATTTTCATTTATTACTTAGACTTTAGGAAATTTGTAATAAACATAATCGTTGGGTTTTATGGCACAAGGTTCAGAATTGGACAAGCTGTGCCAATGTAATAAGCATAAATTCTATAGGATAAAATATGTAATACTAGATAAAAAAAATATTTTACATAAACTATTTTATTGATTTGTAACAAAAGTTTTCTAGCAAAAATGTTCTAAATAAAGTAAAAGTAGTACTTTAAAAATATAAAGACAATATCTATAATCCGGGTAATAATCACCATTTAAATCTACAATTTTCTACCAACGTTTGGGTAATTTTCCCATGACTTTGGCCCAGAAACTTGGTGCCTAGATATGTAAAATCTGATCAACCTCATTGTGGGTGTTCTACGAGGAATCGAAGATAGCACCAGCAAGATGTAACTGGAGAAAAGAAAAATTCAAGGAGTGATGTCAGGGATGTATGGTAGATGTGGGAAAAGATGCAATTTCAATCTGTACAGTTTAGCATGTTAATTCAAACACAAGTGGCCTTGTATTATTTTGATAGAACAGTACCTTCTTGTGCCAGAACTCAAGGTTGACATTTGAATTTGGAAGAAGCATCAACAATCACTGTGCACCTTAAAGATGATGGTTTCACCTTTTATGAGATATTCTTTGTGGATAATACTACAGCAAATACAAAATAAAATCATTTGTTAATCAAATTGCAATGCTACTGATGGATTCACTGGGTGTAGAACAACCAATTTTTTGGCTTCTGTTGCTGAAATAAATGCACTTTTCATCATGAGTAATGATTCAGTTTAGAATTTTGTCTTTGGGTTGATTTTGAGGAGAATAGTGAGAGCCTGAACATGTTTGTCGATATGTACTTCAGCAAGTTTATGTATATCAAGTTTATGAGATATATAAAGCAACTAAAAGGCAGCACTAACACCTAACTCTTTACCTAGCTATTGAGTGGTTGAATATTGATCTTCTTTCACAAGTTCTCACAGGCAGGCCTCTTCCAACATCAATAAGTTAGCCAAAGTGCTTTGCTTCTTGAATAACATAGACCTTGAATTTGAACTTTCGGAACCAATACTTCAGTGTCATATGATATAACAGTAATAATCATATGAAAACTACACATGATTTGGTAATATTCTGCAGCTGACTTTTGGCAACAGAACTGGAAGTAAGGGATGGCTCTAATCTCATATCATGATAATTCTATTTCAGATACCTTGTACTCAATAACAACACCATGTTTTTACAGATTTCACAATATTGTTATAAAGCAAGTCTCTTTCAAATGCCAAAAATCGTTTGACAAAATATAAAACACACACCAACATAAACTATTTGCACTGACAATATTAGAAGTGGCGGAAAACTTCCATTATAGGCAGGAATTTTTAAACTTTATAATTAAAAATATATAGCTGTAAACAATTATTTAAGTAAATATTTTGAATCTATATATTGCTATTAAAAATAATGGTTTAAGTTTTTTTGACAAATTTTTAGAATGCAGCTTCATCTGATAAATAATGACAATATTATCGAATCAAAGAAATACCTTAATTCAACTTACTACTTAAACAATTCATGGTAAGCTTACTTTTGGGACAAAGCATGAAAAGTGTTTATGTAATATATCAAGTAATTTAGTGATGTAAATACAAATCCATCAAAATGCTTTGAGACAGCTCTTAAAATAAATAATTTCTCTTGTTTATTTGCAATGTTTTCAATCATTCATCATTAGGAATTATTTATTCTTCTATAAAATATCATCAATGAAAATATAACAATTAGAGTGATGTATTTATATTAATAGAAAGAATGTACATTTCAGTCAATTTTTCGAATTGATTATTGCCTAATATGAGAATTAAAATGCTATAAAACTATGCATTTTGAATAAGTTATACTAGTAGATACTTATAACAAGAATAAATTTAGTATGTAAAATATTGCTTTTTTTTTATTGACTTATATTGAACTACTTAGACAATAATGGTTTTGTTTTTAATTTTTGTCTTCAAAATTGGTATTGACAATTTTAAAACATAATCAATACACTATTGTTCATTTGCAAGTAAATATAATATAAATTAATGTACAGGAAATAATATAGAATAATTAGATAACTGTGTATATATAGTGAAATATACCTGGAGAATCAGTCGCAGACGAGCGATTACTTCGAGGAGAGCTGCGTGATCTTGGACTTCTCACCATTGTGGCCTATAAGATTTTAAGAGTTGACTTATATTAATTATTGTCCAAATTTAAAATAAAAGATTTTGTAAGAGTAAATGTGATAATTTTTAACTTTACGACCAACTTTTTAAAAACTTATGTAAACATTTTTTTAGGCAAATTTTTTAAACGTTAATATGATAAAACATTGTATGTAATGATACAAAATTTATATTTTTTATTAAAAAAATTATTTTTACAATACTGAATAAAATAATTACAGCGAAATGCAAACAAGATGTAATTTTTAGATTTTTAAAGGTAAACTAAATCACAGCTACAGGAAAAAATACGATCAATCAACAACAAATTGATATTAGATAAACATTTATATAAATTCTTAATGACACAAAATATTACTTAAGATAACTGTAAAATAATGGAAATGTTGAAGTTAAATCAAAAGATTGAAGAACATCAATATAGAATAACTTCAGCGCTGAATAAGTTTGGCGCGAAAGTAACAAGATGTTATGTTGCCAGATTAAAATAAATTTCCAATAAATAAAATCAAAATGGTAATGGTGTTTACCTAGCTTCGCACTTTTTTTTTTATTTGAAATTTCAGGAAATCTATTTAGGAAATCAAATTAGGAAATTTAAGGAAATCAAATTAGGATTTACAATAAATTATTAATGATAGTATAAGATACTTTCTAAAAATAGCACATAATTTCAAACTAAAAAATTTTACGCTACAAACTATTGGTGCTGTATTTGAAATATGGATTAATGGAGTATTTAAATAATGGATTGAAATATGGCGCTGTATTTGAAATTTGGCTCTGGGCATTGCACAATAAAAATTTGAGAAACTGAAAAATTTAAGTATTATCAAGTGTAGCTAATGCTAAAGGAACACATTTTTAAATAGTTTATGAACTATTAAAAGATACAATTTTTATCCTATTCAAAATCATGATAAGATCAAAAGGGATCGGAAAAAAAAAAAAAAAAATTGGTGGTGATTTAGAGCTCAACTTTTTCCTATTTTTGGTATTCTCTTCAATAGTATTAATAACATATACTCGTGCTCATAACTTAAAAAAATTTTCTTTAAATATTTTTATCAAAATTCTCAATTATATTTTGAAGCCTTTCTTCGAATATAATTGAGAAACTAAAAAATTTTAATGCAATCAAGGGTAGCTAGTGCTATAACATTTAGAGGAAACACATTTTGTTGGATGAAAGCAACACGTTCGATTTATTCAACCCTTTCAGGTGGAGTTATTGATTTAAATATCACTGATTGAAGCTCCTGCAATTCTACTCAGAAACTACAAATAAATGAGATTCGGATGCATATCTTTATCAAATATACAGGAATTGTCTTTTATTCAGTTCCATTTGTTTGTCTATATATTTGTTTTCCTTAAATACTTAAAATATATCGCTAATATATATATATTTAAATTCTCTTTAAAGAAAAAGTTTCAAAAGTTTTTCATTTTCTTTAAAAGGGTGCTGATAAATAACAGTGTTTTTCATAACATTGTTCAAAAGAGGACCAAAAAATATTATAAATAAAAAAAATAACCATAACTCTCTGAGAGTTCTTTTCAGTTTTTATAATAGGGAAAAAGTTCGATACCATGTTTTCAGAAAGTTTATATGGATGAAATTGAGCAATTACATTTTTAAAAGTAGATTTGATTTTAACGGAGGTTTTATTGTCATTATTATATATAAAATTTGTTTGGGTAAAATAGAGGCATCACTTTTCTAAAAGTTGGATTAATTTTAATGCAGGTCTTACAGTCATTACAGTGTCCGAAAAGTCACTGCGCCAGCTCTTTAATCTTCCCACAACTACTGTTAGAATTTAAAATATTTTTGCAAACATAAATATCTAATCATTTTTTTTCTTTAAATGGAAAACAAAATGGAGTATATTTTTAAAATAAGCATAAAGGTATATTATGATTTTCCAAATTAGCTTCCTAAATAAATTTCATGATTAAATTATGCAAAATAAGTGGAATTTCAAAAAATAAAATTATATTCAATAGAAAAAATCTTTAGTAATATTATTTTCTTTGATCAAAGAATTTTCCATATTAAGATAAAAATGTTCTTGACAAACCAAGTACGTGTCATTCGCATTTAAGTGTAAGATCCACGTTTTTATGAAATTCAACTTTGCTGAAATAAGTGGACTTTATATAACGCGATGTGATGGATAACTGTCAAAAATTTTATACAAAACCCCATTACTGATTGTATATTAATCAAGATTTTATTAAGTGGCTTTAAAAAGTTTTCAGTTTATTCAAGCTTTTTGAAAGGACTGCATGAGGATAATGTTTTACATCCGAGACAATTAGATTTTATACATGTGTGTGGAGGCAATAGCAGAGAATTTAAAATTTCATGCACAAAAATGGAAAGTATTATACAATTGAAACCACAATTCATGTTTTTGTGAATGAGAACGTAGTAAATTATTTTTTTCAAATTTAGTTAATGAATAAAAAAATTTATTTATCAATTTTATTTTTGAATATATTTGATTAATGTTCTTAATTTTCCGTATTGCTTTAAATTGCGAAAGAAACAGTTGATTTTATTTAAAAATAGAATGTCTTTTATTAATAATGGATATATTATATTTTTTTACAAATAATCATGTTTTAATTTGAATTCAATTCAATTTTGTGTACACTTTTATCATTATTATGCTTTTTTTTCTACAATATTTCTAGTATCTCATAATGTAAACTTTAATTCCACTTTTTTAATAACTCTCTAACAGGGAAAGAAAAGTAAATATATTTAATAATAGTTTTTCGAGAAAATATCTACATATCAAAAATTTAAATTGATATAATTTGCGTCATAAACTGAAAATGCCAGAAAAATGAACATACATGCGTTTCAGGCGAGTCTCGGACTGTATCTTATCGTTAATGGTTGTGTAATACTCACCTATCACTAAGCACCTAGTAACACTGTTGGGTGTCGAGATCACACCTAAATTGACGCCCTCCTCTCTACTGTTCAGCCACTCCAGCGGAAGAACTTAGGACGTCACAGATTAACTTGGACACGTCTCCAACCCACGTAGATCCAGCAACCCAGTGAGAGAGAATGTGGTCACCCTTCCAATCACTGCTCGAAATGATGCTTCATTTTGCTCAGTAAGAACGAACAGTAAAATATTTCTTCCAAATAACAACATAAATAATTATGCATAGTATTTAGATAATTACTGAAAATGCCAATATCATCTTCACTGGCATGCTAGCCCAGAGTAGGCCCAGGCCTTCTGAAAATCGACTTCCAGGTTTCCTTCTTCTTGGGTAAACTTTTTCAGTTTTTAATACTAAGAATATTCAAATCTGTTTCAAAACAGTCAACCCAAAGATCCTTAGTCTTCCCTTTTTTCAGGCTCCCTATGGTTTGACTTCGAAGATCCTTTCGACCGTCATTCATTTTAATCACGTTCTGTTCATCGCAATCTCTAAAATCGCTTGTATAAAATTAAATTTTCTTATTAAAAGTGAATATAATATTTGTGTGCTTTCTCCACTGCTTTTAGAATATTCATATCATATCTTTATTGAGGAAGCATTTGATTCTACCCAAAGGCAGCCGAAATACTCTAAGCAATTATAAGGGTGTTCTGAACAATCTCTGCTTATTGTTTTCTGGAAAATTTTCTCAGAAATAACAAAGGACGTATTCATATTTTATTAAGGAGAAAGGGTATCCTATCCAATGTGAGACATTTCGCAATCTTACAATTGGGTCACTACCATTACAGCGAAGAAATTAATGCAAACCTCTTTGAGAAACTCCAAAAAATTACTCCAAACGTTATGCTATTAAGCATAACGTTTTGGAGTTATGCTTAATAGCATAACTTAATAACATGTAGCTGCTCGAAATCCCCGTGGAAAAAAAAACTGCCCATTATGGGCACCAAATTATATTACGTTAGATCACACATTTATATTACTTGAAATCAATTCATATTCATTATTAACATGTTTAATATCAATAACAAAAAATGTGAAAGTGAGCATTTTTAACATACCTTTTGAAAAAAATATTTGACTGTTCATCAAAAGTATTTTATGGAAGGACAAATATTGGTTTCAAAAATTTTAAACTAAAAAACTGCATTTTCATTAATTTACAATCATCTTAAATAGTACATAGGTGAAATTAAAAAAAAGAAAAAACTATTAAATTGAATAAATGGAGCTGTGTTCATGTATATGACTGGATTCTAAAATTGGAATACAAATAACAACACCTTAAGGAATTTGTTGTGAATGGAACCATTTTTCTCATAATGGCGACTGGGGCTCGTAAAATACGTCGTGGTCCCAATGTCCCCCATGTTCTCATTTCAAATTAATACCTCTGGGGGTGTTTGGAGCCAGGCCCCAAGTTTTCTCAGGCTTTAGTCTCAAAATTGGAAGACCCAGATGGTGCTACCATCTATGAGCCAAAGGCATACTTCCATCTTTGAATGGTGGTGCTCTGTTCAAAAATGGATGTACATAATGATTAAAACAAAATAGCTTTGATTGGAGATGCAAGCTCAAGATATCGATTGGAAATGAAGTTCACTTCTTATTGGCAAAGAATAGCACAATATAACAAAGAAATAACAATGATAATGTGAGTTTAAGTTCATTGCTTATAAGTAGCACAATACCTTATACAAAGTACAGTCAAATCAAGACAGCAACAATTCATAATTACGTCATAGTTTCCCGGTGAATCGGGCGTGAATTTGCTGGGCAAACATCGGCTTAAATTCACCAATACAGTTACAGTTTACCTGCAGTTATGGATTTGCTAATACTCTTGAAAATAGGTCTTTTACTTTTCATCCAGAAAGCTTTAATATCGATAATTTTTTTATCCATTTATTTTTAATTTCAGTTCATTTCTTTAAAAAAGTATTTTCTTTAGGATAGCATTCTGTTATTTTCATAATTTATCATATTATAATTGGCAGTAAAAGAAACTTGTTATTGCTGTTGTCGTGTCGTTTTGGTTTTCTTCTACGAGTTTATCGGTATTTTGGCATTTAATTGGGTATCTTGTGTTCATGGGGCTCTCTTGAATTAGTCTATCGCACTGTGTAACAAGAACAGATGTTTTAAATTTGTAATTCATGTGCTTAGTCTAATTTTATTGTGAAACAAAACGTTTTTATTCGTTATAAATATGCTAAAATTATATTAAAAATTCTATAACATTTCATGAATTTACTAAACACATTTCTTATAATGGTCTAAAATGTAAGTTTTTTTAATGTTTGTGTTTATAGTATATTTTTATTAAAGTTAATGTATGTTGCAAATTTTTAAAATTGATAGAATCAACATATGTTACAAAATCAAGTTTAAAAAATAATTTTAAAAGGGAATCAGAAACCAGTCATAACCGATGAATTTATTCACATGAGGAATAATTGATTATAATATAAAAATAATATATTTAAACTCCATTAATAAAAAATAATCATTTTTTAATTTATATTGAAAATAGTCACCTTGTTATAAAGTGAAACTTTATTGTTAGAAATCATTTGTCTAATTATATTTATATGACTAACATTCACTGTTGGACTGTTTTATATTTTATCCATATGCCACATTCATAAATTATATTAATTCACTTCTGTCTTAAAATTTTTTTTTTATTATTGCATTTGCATAAAAATTTTGGGAAATAACTAATGTAGAAATGACCCTTAATCTAAGCTAGATACATCTTAATTTCTAACACACTAACATTTTCGCTCCAAGTGCCAAACAGTTATCTCACCAACTTAAACTATATCACTAAGCGCTATATTCATTTACTAAATACCGATCATGCTCAAACTTCAACTTCACAATTGTATGCTATTTTAAATATCAAAATTTTGATATTTGAAATACAGTTACTGGTTAAATTACGGTTTAGGTCCCCTTCTTTGCATACTTGAGAATTTGAAGCGCTTTTTTGCACATGCTCATTAATTACTCTTCTGTTTTAGCCTTTTCATTGGTCACTAATTAAGTTTCACTTTAAAATAGCGGTAGAATTTTCACCATGTCATCAGCTTTTTTTAAAACACTACAAACAGTTGACCTAAAGCACATTTTCACCCAGTTACTTATTTTACAGTTACTACAGAAATATTAAAATGCTAATAGCTAGAAACTAATTTCACAAAGTTAATTTAATAAAAACAAATATAAACTAAGTATCTCACAGTCAACAACAGAGTAATAAAGCTAAATCTAGAATGTAAATATAATGCATTTTTATGAAAACTCGAATTTTAATCAACCAGGGAGTGATGCACACCTAAAAAAAAAAAAAAAAAAAAAATTCAGTTTAGTAAAATCTGGCCCCAATTTAAACCAAAAATATATTTATTTAAATATACATTCTTACAAAAAATCATTTTCTAATCAATCAACATTACTATTCTGAATAAATCTAAAAACAAATAAATGAAATATTTATAAACCATACCATATTCTATATATATATATATAATAGCAATATTTATTAAAAACATTGAAAAACTCAGCTAATTGTTAGTACCAATCTTACTACAAATTTTATAGCTCTCAAAAATTCATCTCCAACATTCTTAATGAATGCGTGGTGATATTAACTCTGCGAGGGAAGAAATAATACAAAATAATCAAAGTGACAAGCGAGTAAATTTTTTTTTAAATTTTGGAAATAAATTTTTACTTAAGAAATTTAATGTGAAATATTCACTGTTAACTTATCTTCAGAAATTTAACTTTGAAAAAATTTCCAAACATAAACAATAAATCCTCTTTAAAATCTTAGATTGTAATCAAATGAAAACAAATTATTAAACAAATGTTTTAAGGGTTACTAGCGCATAAAACAAATATTCTGTAAGTACACAATCACATGATGTTATAAAACAAAAGTTATTCTTACAATCACATATTGGATAAGTCAGTTTGGCATGTTTTATTGCCTTTACTGGCACGTAGTCCTTGGCCATGTACAGCTACTAAAAATAATTTTCCACTATCTCTTTCGACAACATGAAACACCCACTGATTTTTTTTTTGCTTGTCCTCTATGATACTATCTCTTTCCAAATTTTGATTTATCTATTTGAACAATCTTGCCTTTACTACCCATTTTCTCTAAAGGTAATTCTATAGAGTAAATTATTTCATTAACAAACTGACTCCAATCTGCAAAAGCATGATTACTAAAAGAATATTCTCTTTGAATATCAGGTGTTTTGCAACTGTGAACAATTTCATACTTCAAAAGAAAGATCTCAACCTTCAATTTGCTGCAAGAAAACCAAGACCCATATCTGATTGCCTTATAGAAATCACAAAACTTTCTTTTTAATACTTCTATGGGAGAAAGTAAACATCCATCTAAGAGATTTCTTATAGCTAAAATTCTAATTTTATTTCCGCATTTTAAATACACCAACTCTGACTTCAGTTCTCCAATTTCAGATGAAAACCCTAAAAATATTCACAAGATTTTTTTTTTAAAAAAGATTTGCTTCTCCCTATTGATTTAAAACCAGTTTACCACCTGAGAAATTAAACATCAATCCAAGAACTCAAAATAACTTAGTATCTCAAAACAACACTTTAAGCAACAGTCATAGTTACAAAAAAAGTTAAAAAATACTAACAAAAATTAATGCGGAATAAAAAGACTGATTTAAAATTATAAAGAGAACACTACTACCAGGAATGTATGTATTCAAAAAGTAAAGAAATTTACAAGTAGTATCCTCATAAAAACTTACAATAAAATGCAAAAATGTAGCAAAATGCTCTAAATTTCTTTATGATGACAAATGCTAGGGTTCCCATAATAGAATTTTTTTTATATAATTATTGTTTTTCATCTCAATTACATGTTAAAAAAACAGGTATCCAGATAAACAAGGAAATCCACCAAAAAATATCTGAATTAAAAAAATCGGCATGATGTGCATAAAAAATACAGCATTTCTGTCTCTATGTACATTTTTAATAATTAGGAAGAAAATTTCCAATTATAGGTTAAGGACTAATTCTATTTAAATTTTGGCTCAAAATTATTTTGTAATGACAATATATAAGTACCTAGATGTACTTAAATGGCCAGGCTAAAGCAATATTAAAAGAAATATGGCTAATCTAATTTTGGTATTTTTTCTATATAAGTTATTTATTAACTTTTACTATATTAAACTGTATTTATTTAGATAATATAGGAACTCAATTGGGAGAAAAAACATTTATTAACATTCCATTTTACTGACAGGTGATAAAGACATGAAATGATGCTTCTGAAAGAAACAAAATATTGCTAATTGTAATTTTTTTACCCTTGATAAAAATTTTAGACAACGTGAAAATGTTTATGCATTCAAAGTAAATTATGTATTGCTACTAATATTACTAGTTTCTTTTCATGTTTACATTTTTTTGTTGTGTCAAAAATTTTGATTTTATAAAATTTGCAATGGGGAAATGGAAAAAACACCAGAAATTCTTTATTTATGATTGTGACTTCACTAAACGATTTTCTTATCCTTGTCTAACTTAAAAGTACCAAATATTGTTTAATATTTTATGGTTTTTTTATTAACTGGGTCCTAAATGTGTTTAAATCACAAAAAAAAAAAAAAAAACCATTTTAAACAGTTTATTAACCAAATTAATATATAAATATAATGTAATGGGAATATATATATTTGTTTTAAGTTAATATAATAAATAAAACATATAATTTTAATAGGATTTAATAAAGTTTAAAGATATAGCATACAATTTAGCAAATAAATTGTATATGCTATATCGCAAAAATTTGTTTAAATTATTTTGCAATGTTTTATTAGATGAAATTCTAGTGATGAAATTATTATTTTTATTTACTCTTTTCATATTTTTCTGCCTACATTGTTTTCAATTTTTAGATACAAAACAATTTTAAAATGCCGACTCCAGATAATGCTATTTATATTATTGTTGGTGAGATGAATATGGTGATGACTTCTATGAAAAAAGGAAGTCGATGGTCATCTCACATTCATCAAGTGAGTACATTACATTAAATTATATTTATTTTTCTTGTATATTCAGTAATAACAAAGATTATTAAAAATATCTTCATAAAAATAAAAGAAAAAATAATGTAACCAACAAGCAAAAACTGAAAAGTACTTAAAAGTATATATTCATGATAGTAATTATTTTTGGTACCATTTTTATGCAATTTTTTAATTTCTTTTATTAGACCATCAATGAATAATATGTGAGCAAAGCTATATCATATTAATTATTATATCAAATTATTTATTTATTATTAAATCAAATGCTTCATAAATTTCATTTGGAAAGGAATTTGTTAGTATTCATAATCACTTTGAAAAGGCACATACAATAAAGTGATTATTTTACAAGTTTCTGCAATAAATATGAATATTTGGTAATTTTATATTTCAAACTTCTTTGAGGTATAAAAGCATTCAGTGGTTTGTTATATTTTTGTATTAAATTTGTATATCAAATCGTATTTTTTTTTTTGTTTTATCCTTTCAGATTTTATTTACTAAGATAAAATAACAATGACTTATAATTTTAATTTTGTATTTACAGATTTTAATTATTAAAATAATGATTTATTTTGTAATAATTATTATATGAATTACTAACTCAACTAGAAATATAATATTTATTTATTTAGTTATTATTATAAAGCATTTGTTTTGTATTATAATAACCAAGTAAATATTATATTTAATTTTAATATGCAAGTAACAAGCACACACAGTATTGTATTACCAATTTTATATTTATTCAAAATTTTCTAATTTTTTTATTTGATGAACTCTTATTTTTAATTTTTCATGCAATTTTTATTTGAAATTTTTTTTTATTTAAAGTGGAATTAGAATTTATTATGTAATCATTTTTAAAAAAGTTTTTCTACTAATTAGTAATAAGACATTTTGAATGAAAAATAGTTGTAAAATATTTTTTCTATGTAAAATATGTAGTTGTGCAAATTTATTTGCTCAGCTTATTAACTTTTATGAATATAGTTTTAGTAATAACTCATACTGGTTTAATGCAATTATTTTTACATGGTAAGTTTCAATGTTGGAGGGGTTTTTTTTTTTATCATTTACAGTTTTTTTTAAATAAATGGAAATATTACCTTGGATATGTACATTTAGAAAATATAGCTTCTTATTTTAGCTAAGCAATTTGTAAGCATATGAAAACATTTATTATAATATGCATCAATTATCTATGGTTGACCATATTGATGCTTTTTTGTCTACATCTATGGTGATGTTTTTGTGTGTAAAAGCACGAAATATGCTGAAAATGGGCAAAAGCCCAAAAAATATGGGTACAAAGAAAAAATTAATTTAAATGCATGTTTGGGAACAAAGCCATAAATGGGAATGTATAATTATGAGTTTTTTTAACGAGTGAAAAATAAAGAGTAGGTATTACCAGCATAAATTTATTCAAGCATCTATAAAATTACGTATCAGTGATATTGAGTTAAGACTGCTGTGCTATCAACAAAAATATTCCAGAATATTTTCATAAGGATAGAAACATCAAATAATTAAGTAGAACTTAATAGAATCTTGCTTTAGATGAATAATCTTTTCTTGTTGAAAGATATCTTTACTAATTAAGTTTTAGCAGTTACCATTTGTGTTTTTCTTAAAAATAAAATTTCAGCTAATCTGAAGGAAGTATTTCAATTTGACAAAATAGTTCTGAATCTCTGTGTTCTATAATTATTACTGTATTTTCCTGTATGTAATCCACGGTATTTTCCTGTATGTATGTGTTAAAAAAGTTTCGAATTTCGTTGTGCATATTATGCATCACCGCGGATAATGATAAAATATCTTCTCCATCAGAAAAGCTTACAAGAAAGTTTTCAAAGAAATACTGTTTATGTTTCAGAAAATAAATAACAGGTGGTACCAAGACACACCTGAATTATTTATGCTATAATCAGCTTTGTCCAATTACGTTCAAAAATGAATTCAGTTCCTAGTAAATATATTACAGTTTCATGTCGCTAATAACATTTCACAATTTGTTTTGATGTGATCTGTTTCGTTTTGAAAATATTCAAATTCGTATATCGTCATATGGAAGCGAAAACTTTTAAGTCACACAGCAGATTTAAATTAAAAGTTATAGCGAAAGCAATTAAGAGAAAATGGCGACAAACTTGTTAACATGAAGAGAAAAACAAAGCATGCACGGTATAAATAAGAAATGTATAAAATACGCAGTTTGTAAAAAATCCATTTCTTTCATTTAAATATTAACGAAGGAAATATGTATTTTTTAAATATATCTAACATCGTTTTAAAAGTTTAAATAAGAAGGTCACTAAATAATAAGAAGCTAAATATAGATAAGTTTTACAAGAATCTTCTCAAAATTATCGCTCTTGATCGATCTCTTGCTTTCATCTCAAATTCATTGCACTTTGCAATGAAGTGGATCTAGACAGATCTTTTTCATAATAATGTTTTTTTTTCCTGTACAATTTATTATATTTTTAACTATACTGTGCATTTTTTTTATGTGACACCCATATTATCTGTAGCACATATTTTAGACTATTTGCTGAAAAAAAATTGCTACCGATTATATGCAGCTGCAGATTATGCGACGCTTTTTTTCCTTTTACTCAAAAAAAGTTCATGCAGGTAATATGCTGCTGCAGATTATATACAGGAAAATACGGTACTTTAATTATTGCTGAAGATTATCCATTTTGGTGTTGAATTTACTGTGAGATATGTTAAATGTCAAACTTATGTAGAATTAAAAATGATGAATTTTAAATTTAAAAATATTGAATTACTGTAACAATTTTTCTTAAAAATTGAAAATATTAAATTTTTATAAGAATTTTTCCGTCAAACAAATTTTTAAAAAAACCGAATCTCATGCAAATTAGCTATAGAATTTTTAACATATTTTATTGGAAGTGATTTTTCCCTAGAAATTCTTTTGAACAAACATGGCTAAAATTAATGATAATTAGAGCAGAATTTTTTTTTATTTATTTCATTTCTGGTAATTTTAAAAGTCATTAAAAAGAAAATATTTTCAAATTATAGTAGATAAGTTTTATCATGTCTTCAGTTATTTGTATTGATTATTAAACTTATTAATTTGTTTCTTGCTTTCTTTTATTACATATTTAAAATTATGCCAAATGTTTGGAATTTGTGTTTAAAATTTAATCAAATATATTTAAGTTTGTTGTTAATTGAAGGAAGAAGAACAAGATAATTTACTAAAGAGTTTCACAGATCTCAAAGAATTGCTGAATCAAGTAAATAGCATTAATGACATAGAACCAATTACTTATTTAAAACCATTTTTGGATGTCATTCGAGCAGAAAATACTACTGGTCCAGTTACTGGCCTTGGTTTATCTGCTGTTAGCAAGTTCCTTTCCTATGGTTTAATTGGTAAGTTAATTGCAAAATTATTTATTTGTGATGTAAAACTACAAAAAAATACTCTTAATTAACCAAGACTTTAGGTTATTCAAGATAATTATCAGAAATTAAAGTTATCCTTTGGAAAACTAAATAAAGAAGTGTATAAATTACCTTCTGTCATTAATATGTAAATATTTTTATATTTTAATTTTGTTTTCATTTAATTCTTTAGTGAATAAGTTCAATCATAGATTACTTATTTTTAACATTAAACTAAAAGCAAAAATTTAGCCTCAATTTTAACATTGCCTACTAAAGGTATAAAGTAGCTTTGGTCTTGATTATTTTGAATAAATGAGTGCACTACAATTTTCAATTCTTATGATTTCATCATGATGTTTACAATTTAAAAAATAAAACGCATTTGCAAAATGTTTTGAAGGATTGTGTTTGGATTTTTAATTTTAAGATTTTTATATAGAGTAACATGTATATATATATATATATATATTTGGAGTTATTAATTTAAATTTAAGTTAATTTTATATTTATTTTATGAGTGTATACTGTTTTTTTGTGATGCAACTCTTAACTTAGATTATGCATATCTCTTAAAAGATTGTTGACATTTTCCACAACAGATTGTTGGTCTAGATGAAACATTAATTCCGTACTCCATTATCATTGTTACACACATCAGTATAAGTGTCTGTTCCTTATTTTTTTTAATTTTAGTGGATGGGTTGTTTAAATATGATTTTTCCCAATTGGTTACCTGTATTTATATATTTGCTTGAGTTTTCATTACATTGTGTTTTCTTTCTTTTATGTTTTTTAGTTATAAAACTAATTAGAGAAAATATTATTCTAAAAGAGAGAAGCTTTAGAATCTTTAAGTTTTTGTCCTCGTATTTAAAATTTCTTAATTTTTCACATCATAAAGATATGATACATTTGTGAGCCCTTTGCAAAAGATAAAAGAATTTATGGCAAAGTTTTTTTATCATGATTAAGAGATCTTTAATAAAGAAAGTTGTATTGGTGGAAAGAACTACAATGAAAATGTAGTTCTCCGGGGAATATTCAAAAGAAAAGGTGTATCAAATCTCTTAAAAGTAACCAGAAATTGAGAAAAAAATAGCAAAGCAATTTTTCTATTAAGTGTCTATCTGTTAATTTATTGTTTTTATATTACCCCTTGTCTTTCTTTTCTACTATTTATTTCTATAATTAATACACAAAAATTGGTATATAAAGACAAAGCAGCACTTATCCTATTTGTTTTCATTATTATGAATGAAATATTTTAAAATTCTTGAGAGATGTGTTTTATATCTGACAATTATACATATTTTCTAAATTTATACATTCCTTTAGGAATTTTTTATTCATTTATAATATTTTTCATAATTATTTTTCTCAAATTCTGTAACTAATGCTTTAATTCTTTTTTTAGTGATGCCTCATGATATAAATAATAGTGTTTGAAAAATAATATAAATTTCCAAAACGATTTTTCATTAATATAAAAATATGCTGATTGAATTATTACATATTACATGCTATTACATTTAAAGTATATATATTTTAAATTCATATTTTAAATATATTTTAAAAGAAGCATTATTTCAGTAAACATTTGTATTTTCGTATATATACATAGAAATATAAGTATTTAATGTAATATTAATTAAATGAACAATTCCAATTGGAAAATATTTGAGTAAATTCATTTCATGTTAGACTAGTAAATTTTTATTGCTTATTTTCACGTTATTTTTTCTTTTTCTAAGTTGTAGATTTATATCTGTTGTTTGTTTCATTTTAGATGCCAAGCATCCAGCTGCTCCAATAGCAGCAGAAAATATAGCTGATGCTGTAACCCATGCTCGTTTTATGGGTACAGATTCTGCGTCTGATGAAGTTGTGTTAATGAAAATTCTTCATGTGCTTAGGTTATTATTGTTAACTCCTTTAGGGATCCTTCTTACAAATGAATCTGTCTGTGAAATAATGCAATCATGTTTTCGCTTTTGCTTTGAAACAAGATTAAGTGGTAAGAAATAAATTAATTTTACCAATTTTGAATTTAAGAAATTTTTTTATTTTCATGTTTGTAAAAGAGAGCAATTCACTTGCATAATCATTTATATTTTCTAATCTGTCACATGATATATGGATGGACTTGCCAGATTTAAAAAATGTTCAACTACTTGAATACTGGAAACTCAGCATCATTTATAAATAATAAATGACTAGCATATATAAATTTAAATATTTTATTTCCAACATCTTAATATCTAATGAGTTACTTAAATAAGAAGAAACACTTTGAATGAGGAATAAAAGTTTTAACTATATTTACATTTATTATCATTGACCAGTATTTTTAAAAAGATTTTTGTTTTAATCTTGTAAAAATCTTTTCAAGCTATTCCATTAACTGTAGATATCTTTATCAAACTTTTATCAACCATACATTGTTCAAAGAAAATTACTGGTGCTGATGTTCTTGGTAAGCAGAAGGCATACTCAATAATCTTGATCATATTGGAAACTGATATCCTTGAAAAGATTATCCCTTAAGTGACCAATCAGCCCAAACCATTTTTCTTCACTTGAAATAATCATATCTTTGGTAGTCTATTTTTGCTTCCATTGTTCCCAATTTAACTCCAAATATTCTTTTAGCAAACACAACTTCGCACATGGTCATGATTGGCGAGGCAAGACAATGACTATTAATTAGCAGACTGTTATTCTTCTATGGTTTTCATTTTTCATACAGTATAGAAATAAACAAATTATTCTATATCACAGTTAATTATTTTTATACTTTTTTTCCATCTATAAAATCAAATTTAATTTTAATTGGTACGGGAAGTAAACTGACTAGGACACCCAAATTTAATTCGAAAACCAAGGCATCTGGCAATCATATGTACAGGAAATATATATTTTACATTTTCTTATTTTTTTTTTATCACCTGTTCACATAGAAATTTTTTATTCATTCAAATAATGTATTGGGTGATATTTCTATTAGACTGACTTGACTGTTTGCAAAACAGATTTTACCTTCCATGTATCAACTGTTCAATATGATATTGATGATATAAAATTGTAAATTTTTTTAGTAAAATATTTAGGACCTATGTTCTTTAAAAATTAAAATATTAGTTTTTTTCTTTGAATTGATCATAAAAATTGTTGATAGTATTGAATTAGCAAAGTTGTTGTATACATTCCTTACATAAATACTATAATCTTATATTTTCATGTATTAAATTGGCTGTCGATTGTTTAGTGCTTTGACTTTCAGTTCAAAATTTCTGGGTTGAACTCCCACTTTTGGATGTTTACAATGATTCAGACTTTTTACTGGTCCCTGTCAAATTTGCCTACATGTGCAATAGGTGGCCATAGAATTACCAACCAATTAGATTAATTAATAGAATATTTTGATGTTTATAAAATTACTGTTTTTTCAAATTTTGAGCCAAGCTGAAGCAATCAAACATTTATTGCTCTAGATTTTGACTCAGCAGTTCATAAGAGCGATTCCCACCTCAAACTGGTATGTTTGTTGTAGCTAGATATCTATTTTAAAGTAAAGCTCATATTGTAATGTACCCACATTTGCTAGAAATAGCCATTGATTAACAAACCTCAGAGTATAGGCATTTGTATTTCACATTTTTTATGTTAATATTTTTCTCTTTGTTTTTCTGTGATTAATTGTTCTAAATAAATTATATTGAATTTTTATTTAAACCATTTAAAGGAAAAAATCTTGAACCTTTTGCTTAAAAATATTGAAAATATTGTATAAATTTCTTCTAAATAACACTCAATAATAATTAAAATATTTTTTAGTTTTTATTTTATAATTTTAAGCAATAGTAGATGTAAATAATAATTGATATATTTTTGTGGATTGTTTATTTTTTTCATATTTTTCTTTTGTTCAAATTTTTTTCTTATATTTAAAAATTATGATTAAAACTTGTTTGAAGCATTTTCTTGTTTTTTGATAAGGCTTTTATACTGTGGTAATTTATATATTTTTTATATGAAAAACTTCTTTTCAGTTAAATATTTTGGTAAATTGAAAATAGCTTGAGGCTGCTGTTTTGTTCATTTTTAGAGTTGCTACGCAGATCAGCTGAGCATGCCTTGATGGACATGGTTCAGTTATTATTCTCATGTTTACCGCAGTTTAGTGAAGATTCAAGATGTGCCTATATGAAAAAGGTATTTTTTGAGGTTATAACTCATTTGCAGATACAAAGGAACTTTGTTAACCCTTTCAGGCGCACTACCCTTTAAAGTTGCGATATTAAGGAAAAATTTTATAGGCTGTCTATTTAGGCCCTAAATAGTGTACAGTAAAAATTTGGTAAAGATTGCACTGACCATTTCGATTTTGTGGGTGTTCCATCACATGGAACACTGCGCCGCAAAGGGCTATGAAAAGCGAGCATTGCAATAATGCGCAAATCTTTCGTATATTAATAAAAAATCACTGTATTATGCCTGTGTAGCAGACTTAGCGTACCCCAGGGTGCACCATAAGGAGGACTGCTACTCTACGACCCCAGAAAGAAAAATGGGTGGGGGGCGGAGGAAGGAAAAAAAAGATTTTTATGCTGTAAATAAAAACATACGTAAAGATTGGTTTACAAAAGAATAACTTCAATTAATTGGTAAGGAAAAAGCTCTAGACAAATTGAAAGGGGGCTTTTTTCACACAAGTCCCAAATATCTTTACTTTGACAACTTATCGGTGTAAAATCATGCAGCGACTTCTGCACAGTCTGTTTAGTTACCCAAGTAAGGTCTTGGGGCTGCATAGAGGGGCCTGGTTGGAATAAATCATCGTAATCATCTTCACTTGCTTGCAATACATCGTAGCTATCAGATTGAGACTGTTCAAGTGGTATAAACATATTTCTCTGTATCACTATCACTATCTGCATTCTCAGATTCACTATCAGAGGGCAATTCTTGAAGCATTTTTATTGCTTCAGAAAGACTAAGACCTCTCCGTGCCATTTATTAGCAATTAACAAATTTAAAAAAATAAACTACAAACTAAATTTTATTTGCATAAAAAAGTATAAACTAAAATATATAAATTCAAAAAAATATCTATACAATAATATAAAATAAGAGTAGTAGCAAAAAGGAAAATCGAGAACATAAAAATCATGCACCTTCTATCTAGAAATGACGCAAAATAACTGAGATAATCTTAGACCCCACTGAAGCTTTCCAATTCAAGAGGCCGAGAAGGTTGTATAAATATTTTTCATACAAGAAATCCTCCCCTGTAAATTCCTAAGCAAAAGTTCATTTCTCCCCGAAAGAGAGAAAAACTGTAAACATAAACACAGATGTTTCCCTCATCATTGCGTTCAAGGCTAATCCCGCACTGACGGCGTAAATGAATACGACCGTTGCGGCGCCGTGTTCCAGGGGATGGAACACCTTGTTTTTATTCAATGATTCTACGTATACTATATGCATAAAAAATTTAAAGTAATATAGAATAAATAGTTCAATGGACAGGCAACAAAATAACACAGAAATTTTTTTCCAAACATTTATTTTTATACCACAAAAAATTTGCGGAAAATTTCTTAAAAATAGAGGGATTTGTATAACATAAAAAAATTGAAAATTATTTGTCGCCTTGTGTGGTGCTGCCATCTATTATCAAAGAAGAACGTTTAAAGAGCATTTTAAAAAAATTTGATCCATTTATCTCTAAATGCAATGGTTTAGTAACAATTTAAAATTTGGTGTTCCATCACCTGGAGCACTGCGCTGGAAAGGGTTAATTTGCCTTTCAAGAGACCATACCAAAACATTTATTAATGCAATGACATAATCAGAGGGTGACTAATTTTCTAAAAATGTGAATTTAAAATGTATTAAAGATTTTTCTCCCATAATGCAATACGCTGCTTTGAGATGAAAATTGTAACAATTTAATGAATTAAAATTTATTAAAGAAATTAATAAAATACTTATTTATCTCATGTCTTCATGTCATTTATATCTGATGTATCTCATATCCATTTTTGATATTTGAATATTGTTTTTTAAAAAGAGTATTTGCTTTTGAGGCATATTTAAGAGTAATTCATTTAAAATTTTTTGCCTTGGATTTATAAGTAAGTTTACTTATCTAAAGAATTGTGAAGTTTTTTAATATTTATTTTTCTACTTTCTTATATTTTTTTTCGTTTTTATTTATCTATGACCTAGTTTAATTATAACACACTTTACTTTTGAAATGAATTTTTTTTTCAATTAGTAAATTTTTTAGGTTCTTAGAAGAAACAAATAAGCAAAAAATTGATACACATAGACTTTTCTCAAAATTTCTTTGCTTGAAGTTTCTTGACAGAACACATTTAAAAAGAGAAATGCAAAATTATCGATTGATATACTATATGTAATATTGTATGTATGTAAATGCAAGATAATCTGTTACTAAAGCACAAAGAAATAACTGGGTACCTAAGATAAATAACATAAAAATATATTTTTAATGAATTTATTAATGTTTTCTAGCAATTTGTTTTTCCTTAAAAATTTTTTTTCTGCTTAATTTACGAAGTGATAGTCATTTTTTTTATTTGTAGTTATTGGTAAATTAGGATATTTTGTTTTGGTGTGCAATTAACATCAAATGTTTGATATATAAATAATGCTAAATATAACTTATTCATGTAAAATTGTTTATTGAAACAGTCTTATGATTGGACTTTTCCAACTTTAATATTTATCATTTTAATAGTTGAAAATGAGATCAGGAGCTTTGGATACTGGTAGAAGTAGCAGAAGAAAGCGTTCTCCAAGGCAGAAACGTCGTAAAATCGTGCCACCTGAAACTGTTGAAGTTGATGTACAAAATAAGACTGAAAATCAAATTAATAGTTGCAGTACTTCAAACTCTCCACAACTTAGTCATAAAGAAATAGATACATCTGAAATAAATACACAAACATTAAAAAATGTCCAAGATGAAGTTTCTAGTTCCAATCCTGTTGAGTCTGTTAACAATAACAGTGTTTGCAATGTTGAAGCAGAGAGTAGCAACATAATCAATCAAGAAGATAGTAAAGAGTGTGTTCCTGATTTAAAGTCTGATGTTAACTCTCAATCTAATGAAGGTTTACACATTCAGAATGGAGATTCCTTAACTCCTGAAGTAAATATAAACTTTTTTAAATTAATTTTTCTGTTTACTGATGAAAGCAATATTTTTTTAATCAGAATTCTTAAATTTTTATATATAATAAGTATACTATAATAAAAAGAAATTTCCTATAATTTTGAATTATTAAGATATTAATACCACTAGAACAGATTAAAATTGTGATATGACTTGTTTGTATTTTTTACATCAAATCATTTCTAATAATTTGTTATTTTATTTTTGAAAATTTTCATCAGGTATAGAATTAGATTTGTTGTATAAATTAAATTGCTACTTCTAAGTTTTAAAGTAGGTAACAGCTATAGGAGACATAAAATGTTGACTCAAAGGGATTAGTTTATTTCATAAGTAATTTGCTATTTGTAAAGAGCTTATTGCAATAAATTTTAAATTATTACTTTAAACCTTGTTTGTTGATAGCTTGCTTGATTTGAATGTTCAAACTATGTATTTTAGTACATGCATCATACTATACATTGTTTGGGGGTAAATTGGGGTAGTTTCTTGGATTTTAAAATTTATTTTAATCAACACAAAATATTTTTATCACTGTACAAGTTAATCATCTGTCACTTATTCCTTATTGTTAATGTATATTCCATGCAGATATGTGTATATATATCTAAATATACATATAAATATGTAAATGTACATACTACATTACATTAAAAACACAACGTATGCTGCACAGAAAGTGATAAAAATGGACAAGAAAGATGCTAACTAACAATAAATCATTTTTATTACAACATATACTTATATATGGAATAACTGTAAAGTATGCTGAGTAATTTGGACTCATGATAGCAATACATTCAAGAATATATCTAAAAGAAGTATTGATTGTCTCAAAGGTATAACTGACATCCTTGTCAACTATTTATCACTTCTTCTGAATATGGTGATGTCAACCTATACAAATGATATCTAGTCACATCCCAAACATTTTCAACTACAACATTTTTCAAGCAGTGAGAGATTTGGGGTTGATTGTAAAAGAATTTTAAAATCTTGCAATTTATGTTGAATTATTCATGCTAGGTAGGGTCTATTATTATACCGCTGATAAGTAAACCTTCATTGTCGTTTGAAGGATGGAGTATATCATCTAGCTATTGTTAAGTTATCTTATTTCCGAAGATGTGAGCTAGTGTTTATCTGAAATTGTTGGTGATGGTGTTCCAAATCATAATGCCATATTGTTGTGTGTATTTGTGTGTCACACTTGTGTCCAAATTGGATCTGGAGAGGTTATCGCCAAACTTGTACTCCTTGGCCATCATTGCTTTAGCAAAAGTGTATCTTCTAAGCAATACTTCAGGTCACTCTGAAATTCAAGTTGGCACCTGCAAATGGAGGTGAATGTGCTCTTGGTTCAATGGCTACCTTCTTAACTAATATCATGAATGTTGGCCCAGTAGTGCCAACTTGTGAATAATAAAATTGCTTGATATAGGAGCGTCAAAAACATCCTGTTCAGGCTATAAAATGTTAATGAAAGGGCTCTGCAGTGTTAGTTACCTGAGCAAATTGATGTTGCACCTGCTCATATTTGAGCTAATGTCACTGTAATAGTAAAACAATCCCTAGAATATATTAATACTTTCTTTTCATCATCTTTACCACAGCTAGTGTACCATAGGTACATGTAAGTTTCACCTGTTCAACTCATTCTCTTCTCAGTCTAAATATCATTTCTCTTGTGTAATTGCCTGTTCAATGGTAATTCTGGAATCATTGGTATTATAGAATCCTGAGTAGTACACAGTTCTTCTAGGATAGAAAAACAACATGAAAGAATATTTTTTGGTCAAGTGAATAACACAACTATGTTTGATTCTGCTTATTCATTCACATCTCACTTCTTGTTCCCACAATGCAACACACTTTGCATTATTGATATGGCTTGGTTTATATATTTTCAAAATGTTGTATTTTTATCTTCAGGCAATATATGTGGATTATAAATAATTATATAGTGGACATCATAATAGAACTGTTACCATTTTTTTTCTCAGATATTTTAATTTTTATGCATGGAAAAATATTTTCCCTTGATATAATTTGTAATCATTTTTATTTATAATTTTATTTTATATCTGTAATAAAAATTCACAAGAAATAAATTGTTATGAAATTAAATTTTTACAAAAATGTTTAGAGTTTAGGACTTCTCTTATTATATTGTTCTTGTTATGTATTTCCAGACAGTGATGAAAATGATGTAATTAACATATATTTTTTTAGTTTATAAATAATATGATTGAGTTTATTAATTAATGTATTAGTTGTTAAAATAATGTTAAATTGGTATTATATAAATACAATTTGATTTCAGCCTTATTCAGTGGATATAAGTTGTGATTCAAAAGAAAATTCTATGAGTATTGGAATGCCAAAATTACATTGTGATTCTGAAAATTTTTCGCAGGTATGTATTTTTTATAGTTATTTAAGTGTCAGTTTTTATATTGTGATTTTTATTGATTACTTTAAAATTAAATATTTGAAGGATAATTTCAATAAGAGCATCATTTTATTTGCATATGGCTGACAACTTGTTTGACTGTACAATCCACAGTTACGGTTTTTAAATGAATTGTATGATTCTACAGTTGTGAGCATGTGCAAATTGTTGAGTTAATCTGGTATTTCAAAGCTTCTGCTTTTTTTAGTTTATATATTAGCAATCTCAAGAAATGTACTAAATACTTTAAATTAAAGGGGGAAAAAAAAAAAAACAAAAACAAAAATGATTTATATTATATGATTTATTTATTTTTTCAAAATTTTTATAGTGTCAATTTAAAGTGAGTTAATGTCTTTAATTTTAAAATCCATCTTCATCTATTTTTAATTATTTTGATATTATCCCTGTGATTATCATTGAATATAGAAGCTGGAATTGAAATAAATGAAAGTGACAGTAAGTTACATTTATTTTAAATAATCTTTTATTAATGTTTATACTGCATACAAGAGATAAAAAAATTGGTATTAAAATTTCAGATGTTGTCAGTTACAATAATGTAATAGAAAAAAAAAATGAATCAATGAATTTTCAGTATTAAATAATTTATAGTAATCATTAACTACATCTTTATATTTTATTAATATCAAATCTTAAATCAGAAAAAAAATATATTTGATATTTTACATTCAACAAATATGTGTAGATAAAAATGATTAAACAGGAATTAGTAATTTTCTTGCAAAAGTATTTAAAGGCTCATAAAGTTTGATTTATATGAGCCTTTAAATACTTTTTATATGCAAAAAATTTAAGATGCATATTATCTATAAATTTTGTTTCACATAAAGTGATCATATATAGTATTTACATATATTACTAAATTTTCAATTTACTGGTATTGTTTTGTACTAAAAATATTTTGACAAATAGAGAGATGATTTCTGTTATATTTTGATAATACCTTAGTTAAAAATAAATTATTTTAAAACATAAAATTATTGTGTTCTAAATTTACTTATAAGTTAGTTGTTTTTCTATTTTTTCAGAAACTTAATGAATCAGTTGAAAGTAGTGAAGCAGGAAGTATAAATGCAGATGCTGTGGACGATACTACATCTCTTGACCATGGCGAACCAGATTATGTTAATCCAAGGGGTGTGCGTTTTACTTTACATCAACAACCAAAAGAAGGTAAAATGACATAAAATCTGTTTTACAGAATAATTTCTTATTAATGGTGAAGAATTAGTCTAAATTCATTTCTTCCTTATAAAATGTTAATTGTTAAAAAATTATATCTTTTTATAATTAACTTATGAAACATGAATTGTTGTATTTATATTTAATTGATTATTGTCTTAAATCTGCATTAACATCTTATTGTAAGAAATTAATTGTTAAATAATTGGAAGAAATCTAGTTAGTATATTTTATTAAATAGTTTAACAATTAATAAGTATTTAGTAAATCAGTTCTGATATTAATGAATAACTATCCTACCTTGTAAGAATGTGAACATTTTGATCTGACAAATATCAAAAAGATTTATCAAATCATTAAATATAATTTCTTCAATTGTTTTATAGCTTTCTTTTGTTCTTAGTTTACACTTTTTTATATATGATAAAGGATTGTGCTACAATTTTTTATTGTAAAGAATATCATTTGATATTAGTTTATTGCCTAGCTTTCAGACCATTCTTTTCTGTTTTCTTTGCATTAATCATGTCAGAAAGAAAATGTCATCATTCAGATAAATGCCCCAAAACAACAATTAAATGTTAATTGAAAAATATTCTTTGTCTAATGCAGTATCTTGTATGCTGTATTACAAAATTTTAATTCTTATATAATATATCAAATAGTTCTCAAGAAAGTACATTAAGAACAAATTGATCAATTGTTTATAGTTTTTACTAAAATGTATTTGGAAGTGATGAAATGAAAACTTCTTATTTCAAAAGCTAAGTATCGAGCTGTAAAACATGAAAGAATATAAAGAAGTTTGAAATAAAAATACTAAAAATGACATTAGTAAAACATTTTAATTAATAAAGTTAAGAATATTTGACAATGTTTTCTTTTCACCGCAATTGATTAACGTTGTATGAGTGATCAATTGCTATTAATTAAAGAAATTGTCATTTCATACAATGGTCATTTCAGTGATTTTCAGTCAAATTCAGATTGGTTGAGTATGCTAGTCACTTCATCTATGCAACTTTCACATTCACTTTGTAAATATTCTTTAGTTATGAAATTTCATGAAAATGTGCTTTATTCTCCATTAAAATTAACTTATAATGGAGTCTAAAATTTCATCCCTGTACCGTACATTTGTCATATAACTATCTGTATGCATGGACATTTGTGCTGTTTTCCAAGAAAGTCTAGTAGTATGTGCACTTGCATATTTCCATGTACCTAGCCCAGAGTTGGACTATCAGTTAGCTGGAGGAGAATCTTAATAATTTAGAAGATGGACCAGGCTGAGAACCTCCAATACTTGACCTGCACTCCCAGAGATACCTTTTCACTTGGTGTTCCTATTTAATGTGCTCAGTGGTCTTTAATGAACACACAAATCAGTTAAATTTAAACTCACTATCATCTGATAATGAGAATTGTTCCGCAACCTAACCAGTCTCACTGCCTTAGCTTATTGATATTGTTATGTTTCCAATGAACTGTAGTGTGGAGCTGATTGCATATGTTGTATTTGTTTTAGATTCTTACATTTGTCATTTGGTTAAAATACAAATCTTGAGCCATATAGTAACAAAACTTCGCTTTAACATAACATTGAGGTTATGGCATAGTTGGCAAACATAGTTTTAACTAGGCCATACTAGATTGCTAAGATAGAGAAAAAAATTCATATTACTCTAGTGTATAGTTAATTACTGTGCAGTAGTGAATTGTGTGCAGAAGGCTATGTGTAACTTTAGGTGTTGTCTTACCTTTTGATGATGTCTTGTATTTTGGTATTGCAGCCATAGATGTCATGTCTATAAAAGTCACATTTCAGTTCTATTAAAAAAAGCTGTATATAGTAATGTAGGTATTGAATTCTTATCCAGTCAGATATTGGTCCTTGAAAAACTGTATTTCTGGTTTGAAATTAATTCTGTGATATAGAAATAATGGAAGGTTTTATGTCAAAGAATTGAATAACATCTAATTGATTCTTCTGTTTCAATTTATTCACCAGTATAAGCAGTCAGAATTTTTCTTTTGTCTTCTGCAATCTGTGGAAACATTTGCTTTTAAAAATATCAGAGTAAAATCTTAAATACTTTATCTTTAATTTGTGTGTATAACTCTTGTAACTTTACACAATCATTAACATTACTTTAATATATATATTTTTTTTTATTGAAGTAAACTGTAATTAGTTTTCCTCTTATTTAAATCCTTTCCCTTACTCTTTCAGCCTCTTTAATTTTGATTGATATCTAAAAATTAACATTTTTTTCCTGTGACTTTGACTTTTGGAAGCAAGCTTATAATTATTTGATTACTCACGTAAAACTTGTTCTATAGTTGGGTTTTTTTTTTTAATTTTCTGCATTCTTTATTCTTATACATATCTCTGAGTTATTTATTAATTGTTGAGGTCATTGATATAATTTTTAAATAAGAAATGTTTTGATGAAATAAAGATACTTTTTTTTTTAATTTTTCCAGCTTTAATATATCTGTTTACTGGGCTATCATAATTTGTTATCAAAGTCTAAAAAAATGACAGTGATATTGTTTTAGTGAATGAAAATGAAGAAAATTTTGATGTTTTATTTGAAGAAATTAAAGGGACAAAATCATAGGGGAAAATTGAATGGCAACAATAATTGTTAAACTACTCAAATATATTAATGCAGTCTCTGAATTTAATGTATGAACTCTAATTGAATGTTCTAAATGAATGAATGTATGAAAATATTAATTTTTTAATAAGAACATCTTAATAATAAAATAACTAATTTAAGTTGTTGTAATTTTAAGAATATTGTATTAACAATGATTTGTAATTGGTTATACATTTTATAAATATCTTATGATTTTACATTGTATAAAATTTTACAAATTATTGTTATAAGGATTGCTTGCAATTTTCTTTAAACTTATTAGTAAAAATAATTCTTAATATTCTACTGGAGTGTTTTTGAAAATTTCTTTCAATTGTTTTTCTTTTAATATAGGTACAGGCCCACTTGTTCCTTATGGCTTACCCTGTGTACGAGAATTATTTAGGTATTTAGTAAGCCTAGTGAATCCTCATGACAGGCACAATTCAGAGACCATGATTCAAGTTGGGCTTAACTTATTAACTGTCGCCTTAGAGGCTGGTGCTGATAATCTTGGAAGATTCGGTTCCTTCTTAGCTTTGATACGAGATGAGACATGTAGAAACTTATTTGCAGTAAAAATCTTTTTTGCTAAATATTTCATCATACATTAAATTTGAATTATTCATTTGGTTAGATATTTTCTAAATTATTTTGTTATATCTGATAAAATATCATTTATCAGAAATTATATATTTAATAAAATTACTGTTTGCCAAACAAAGTTATTGTGTATTATATTATGTATTCAACTATATAAAAAAATTATTAAATAGTGAGTATTTTAATGGCAATTTAAAAACTAAAAATTTGAATGTAAAATTGAGTAAAAATATATTTCTATTTTCAAATTTATAATGTTAGTACTCATATACTTAAATTTTATAATTTGAAGTTGCTTGGCTGAGGGTAGTAAAACAAAATTTACAGTTTTTTTTACAGTTACTATTGTAATTGATTTGTTAATGTCCGTTTTCAATAAAAGAATTGCTTCATTCTTAGTTTCTGTTGTAAAATGGAATATTATTTCCCTTGTCTGAAGTTTTCATCTACTCTATAATTTAAAGAAATGTCATATTTTTAATGAGCAAATGCTAAAACAGTTATTATGTAGCTAATTATACACATAGATCAGCACTGAGTGTAGATTTCAAACATCAATGGAAATATTTGTGAAGAACCAAAATATTAGCTGCTGATAAAATTTTAATTATTATAATTATTTACTTTACTGGATTCCTTTTATAAACTTTCCATTTTGTGCAATAAATATAGCATACTATTAAATAAACAAATTTACTGTATTTAAATAATTTGTTTTTAAGAAATAATCTAGTAAAAATATATAAATGATGAAGTTTGCATTAAATTCAAATACTTAAAACAAAAGAATATAAGAATTTCAAAAAAAATTTCAAATCTTATATTTTCTAGAAAATTTAAACTATTTTGCTATGACAAGTATGTTAAAATATATATAATATTATATTTAAAATTGATGATTTTAAATGTCAACCAGAATCTGTTTAATATTTACTTTAAAAATGTTTTGCTTAATTTAATTTTAAAACATTGGTTAATTAACTGCCAAATTTAAAAATTAACAGCTTTCTTTTGATAAATTTAAGAATAAAATCTACTTATTTATGCAACTTTTTTTGTTTAAAATTTCAACATTGAAACAATTTATAAAAAAATATTATTGATAAAATTTATTACATGTATGATTATGAATAGCAGAATCTATTCATTTTGAATATTGTTTGACCAAGATTTTAAATAAGAAAAAAGCTTGCTGTGTAAATGAAAACATATAATAAGTGAATACCATATTATATATATGAGCTTTTCATATTCATGCTCACAATTTATAAAAGACTGTCCATAAAGATTTTGTATTGTATGCATATTTAGAAAAGAAAATTTGTTTTTTTTACTATATATTATTGTTTTAACTTTTCTAGTTACAACTGCAAATATTAATTTTTATTTGTTAGATTAACTTAAAACAATTGATTGTTTTTATACATGTTTACTTTATTATTCATTATAATCATATTTTATTGTTAAAGGTAATATTTCTTATGATTACACTCTATTTTGAATTATAATTAACTTTTTAGCTGATTATATAGTTAAATAATTTGTATTTCTTTTTAGTTAATGTCAATGGAACGTCTTACCATCTTTGCCTCAGCTTTGAGGGTATCTTTTCTGTTATTTGAAGCTCTTCGAACTCATTTGAAATTTCAGTTGGAAGTAAGAAAATGATTACATTAGAATAACTTTTTATTTTAATTTCTTATTTATCCATGTTAAACAGTATTTGTTTTTCATGGAGATTTATATTTTTAATACAGTAAATCAATGTAGACAAAATATGTGATATTTATAATGTTATTTCAAATCAAGATTATAATTGGTTATATGTGGAAGAAAATTAATAACAGAATTTCCTTTTTTAATGTGTTTACTTTCTTGAAGTTTTCTGAAATATTTTTTACATTTATATAATCTGTGTTATGTTTATAAGTTTATTATTGAATAAATCAGCTGAATTCTCTGAAATTACTTTACTAAGTTTTTGCTTTGGTAATCAATATGATAAACATATTTTCATTACTTAAAATTTTCATATTTCTATTTTTTTAATTTTCAGATGTTTTTAAAAACTTTAATGGACATGATAGTCAATGAATCTGCCAAAGTATCATACGAGCAAAAAGAAATTTCACTAGATTGTCTTACTCAGCTGTGGCGAATACCAGGATTAGTTACAGAACTGTACATAAATTATGACTGTGATTTATATTGCTCAAATTTGTTTGAGGATCTCACAAAAATGCTTTCAAAGGTATGACTTAAACTTTTTGCAAAAAAGTAATTAAATATTAATGCATGGATTCCTTATAAAATTGTAGTTTTACATGTTTTTTATATTTATTTAACTATTTTAGAATTCATATCCTGTATCAGGACTTTATTCTGTGCACCTTCTATCTTTGGAAGCATTGTTGGCTGTAATAGAAAATATTGAAAATCACTGTCAGTTTCGAATGATGAATCAAAGTCAGTTCTTTCAAAGCAAAGATCCAGTAGCAGTAACTGCTGTTGGTAAATTTATTTGATGTGATACAACATTAGTTTATTGGATTAATTTTCTTAACATTTGCTCATTGTGTTTATTTAATTGCTTAGAATTGTATATTTTATGATTGAGAATAAATTTTTTCAAGAATATTAATTTTGTTTAAATAATGATTTTTGCCTTGTTTTTATAGTGTAAAAAATATATCTTCAGTTTATTATAATATGTTACTTGGATTAAAATTACTTTTTTTCAAAATGTCTTATTTGTATAACATAATTTTTTAAGATGTTTTGTTTTTAATGCACAAGTTATACAACAGTTTAGCTTTTTGATAACCTTTACAAAATAGATATGTTTTTGTGTATTATTATTTATTCAAATATGTAACTATTATAAACATATGAAGAAAAAATCATCATAAAATATGTTTTTTCTTATTACAATTTAATTTTAGTGAAAATGTAATAAGAAACAATTTTTATATTAAATAATCAGTCAGTGATAATTATTGTGTAATACTGTTTTGATATCTGAATGGTAATTGATTTTAATATTTATCAGAGCTAAAGCATGAGGTAAATGGTTGATTTTTTTGTCTTAGTTGAATTACAAACCATATATAATCAGTATTTTATGTAATTCATCTGAAAGTATCATTAATTGAACATCAATTTGTTTTTGATAAAGGAAAATAGATCATTCTTGTTAGACTGGACCTTGTATAAACTTTTTATAATTTTTGCTTATCAAATTTACCTGTTCATGTCTTTTGCTATTTTGTTGTTGTTGCTGCTCCCCCCCCCAAAAAAAAACATTTTTAGGGCTTGTACTTTGAATTAGAAAAAAAGTTTTGTTTCCACTACAAGATATTTTGTCCTTTCTCTGTTGACTTTTAGCCAGCCTTTTGTCTTGCATTAGCACAATAGATTGCTTTGGTTGTAGTCTTGGTACTCAGATCTCAATTAGTATTATTACATACCAAATTTTGTGCTGTCATCAATTTAGGTGAATTTATGTATCATGCCAAATTATCTCGTGAATAAACATTATAACATTACAAAATGCATAGCTAATATTAAACTTTTGTGAACCGTTTACAAATAGTTTGCTATCTGCCAGATTTTGTGCAGTTGTCGGTGTAGATACATTTATGCATCATAAAAATATCTAGTTAGTTACAATATTCTAGGAAAAGGAAAAATATAATTCTTGTGAAGAAACTGAATTTTTTGCATTGTTTTTATTTGTGTATTTTAATAAACTAAATGAATCCCAATGAATCGGTTGTAATATGTAATATAAATATTCAAGATTTTCTTTATGGGCTGATGTAGATTCTGATGAGCACATGCAACTGTGTGATTAATTGGAATGATTTTAATTTCATAATATTTAGTGTTTCTTTTATAAATTGTTGTTAATGTATACCCAAACTTGCTACCCTGCAAGGAAAAATTTTAATTATCAGTGAAAAAATTCTTCCTTCCTTTATGTATAAAATATAATAAGCTATATGTTAAAATAAAATGTAGTTTTTTATTTGTATTGAAGTATGAACTTTATTTTGTATATTCATTAACTCACTAGTAGATTTTTAAGACTTTAAATTTTTTGGTTTACTGTTTTGTTATGCTTATTCATTATATTAGTTAGCCATAATAGTTTGCACTTTTATTTCTTATGTTTGTTTCATATTCAAATCAATGATTTTTGTTGCTAACATAATTATCAATTCTCTGGAATTATAAATGGAAATATTAATAATTTTCAAAAAATTCTTATTCGATCATTGTCAGATAAGGGTTGATATTCTTTATAATACAATATGATTTTTATATATTTATTCATTGGGTATCAACTGTTTATAGTAAGTTGACCAATTGCTTTATATATACAGTAGAAGTCCATTAATCCGGCATCCAACAGTCCGGAATGCCCGATAGTCCGGCATCGCTCCGGAAAATTATAAAAATTTTGGCTTTCTCCCAAAGTATGTCTGTAAAGCAAATAAAAACGCTCGAGAGCTATTCGGAAGTTTTCTGGGTAGTTCGAGATCATCCGGAAGCGCTCGGTATTATTCGGAAACAATTAGCGGCCGGCTAGTCAATAGTAAACGTAACTTTTGAAACTGTTTATAAAAAAAGTGATTTTCTTTCTAACTGTACACAGGGTGACCATGTTTTCAAAACCTAAGCCTAAATAAAGTGACTCAGATGCCGAAACGGAAGAAAAGGAAAAATCAGCTGGGCAGAAGCTGCAGCATCACTAAATAAGTATATTTTGCTGAGGCTAGTACAGTGCTTCAGAAGTTATTGATTTCCATATCATTAGAAATAAATTTTAAACTAAACGCCAAAAGTCAAGAAAACAAATAGACATTCATGACTTTTTTAAATCTAAGGGAAATATGTTTTACAGTACGTGTACATACATTATATGAAATGTAAAATAAACTTTGTTGTATGTATTTGTATTTGTAGTTTAATTATTAACCTATTGTTCTTATAACTACCATCCGATAGACCGGAATTTTCGGTAGTCCGGCACCGAGCCGGTCCCGAACGTGCCGGATTATTGGACTTCTACTGTATATGTTTAGGAATCATTACAGAAGCGTCATATAGTTAATTATGGTGTTAAAAGAATTTCATGAAAACAGGTACTTCTTTTATAAAGGAAGCGTCCAAGTATTCTGAAAATTGTCAGTTATGATGAATAATGATATTATATTTTATTTTAATGTTATAAACTGCCTTAGGATATTTATTAATATCCTTATATTGGCTACAGCTCTATGCTATATTATTATTCTTCATAGTTTAGTCATATTTAATATTTTAAATTTTATTGCAATAATATTTTTTGTTATGTAGTCAACCCTTACTAATTGGTAAGTAGTGAATGGAATCACTAATTTTGTGAATAATAACAAATTAGAGATGGAAAAAATATTCGTACTTATTAGTTAGTTAGAATAAAATGTAAATATTTTCCTCAAAAACCTAAAATGAAAAAAAAAAAAAAATGATTCCTTTAAATAAAGATAAATTTTAAATTTATAAGTTGTCCGAATCAAACTTAGAATAAATTTAATCTGAATTTTCTCCCTAATAATGGATATCAATTAAATGATATATCAATAATGTGTTAAGTATTAAGAAATTTAAACAATTCTTTTCTTTTTCTTAATAGAAAATGACTTGGTTGATTCATCAAAAAGAGGAGTTCTTCAGCAAGGAGCTTCTGGTTACCTCTTGGGACAAGAACTAATATCTAGTCAAAATGGAGATAAAATTTACCCTATTACCACCTTTAGTGAGAAACAAAGGCCTCTTATTTTACCTAATCGTATGAAAATATCCATAGAAATTCCTTCTCATGAAATTTTGATGGCAGTGAAACATAAAAAGAAAGTAAGCTGCCCTATTTTGCCAAATTTCTTATGTAAAGTTTTGATCATATTTTAATATTCTGCCCTTTCATACTTTTTCATCATTTACAGTTTCCAATGCTTTAATGGTATTTTATTTCTATTTTAGAAATTTTTAGACTTTATTTTAAAGTAAACTATTTGACTTGTATTTGTTTAATTTGAAAATTGTTAATGTATAATGTATAATGAAAATTGCTAATTGACAAATGATTATTGAAGTCCTGCAATTGATTTTACTTCATATTTATTACTATTTTAAATGTATCAAGCATAATTTTGAAAATTTTCTTATAGATTCTAATCACAGGCACT
The DNA here is from genome assembly GCA_026290005.1 of Latrodectus geometricus. NCBI lineage: Eukaryota > Metazoa > Arthropoda > Arachnida > Araneae > Theridiidae > Latrodectus > Latrodectus geometricus. Next base: position 80,463 of record JAPDSC010087013.1, on the reverse strand, counting down.
GAGCAGTTTAATTCTCAACCTAACAAAGGAATTTTGTTTCTGCAAGAACATGGCCTTCTGAAAGATCCATTGGATCCTCAAGAAGTAGCAACTTTCCTCCGTGATAATCCTCAATTAGATAAGAAAATGATTGGGGAATACATTAGCAATAGAAAAAACCTGAAAGTCCTGGAAGCTTTTGTTAGGTAAATTATTTGAATAACTTTGATTAAAAGTATTTTTGTCATCTTTTATATTTAAAATTTTATTAAAGTTATATCTTTGTGTAGTATAAAAAAAGAATGTTATTTTAACATTTGTATGTGTCAAAAGTAATATACAGTTTTGCATTGCAAAATAAATCCCTTCCTATTTGCTATAGATTTATTTAGTTTCATATATTTATTCACCTGTTTTTTGCTTTGGCAAATCTGTAATTATGGTAAAAAGATTAAGATTAAACTCATAGTAAATAAAGAAATATTAAAATGAAAATTATCAAAAGAACAAAAGTAAATGAACAAAAATCTCTCATATATATATATATATATATATATATATATATATATAAGTATGTGTGTGTGTGTATGTGCATGCATGTGTGGTGTATGTATTTTTTTTTTCAGTTTTTGGTGATGTGCAGTTGATAATTTATGCCAGTTGAATGATCTCATGTGACATGTTAAGTTTAAATACAGTACATAAAACTACAATGTCATTTTTATGTGAAATTGCAACAGTATATCAAAACTAAAGGGACTTAGTAGTTTATAAGAAGTTTTATAAGTGGTTGTCATTTTAATGAGAATTTTTCACGTAATTGTGATATAGTTATCATAGATATAGTCAATTATTAATGATTGTGGTAAAAAATGGAAGATTATGTTCATTTAAACAGGAATTAAGCTTATTGGTTTTCCCTTTAAACTAACTGAGCATAATTGTTTTACCTGAAACATGAGGCTCAGTGCTAGGTATAAGGAAGTATGCTAGTGTAACAACAAAATTGCTAAGTGAATATCTTTCAATAAAGAGCTTTATTCCTGCTATGAAATTATGTTTGTAGTGTGTTTGCTTATGTGTGTTTATTTCATGTTGTCAAATCTTTGCTTTTATTTCTAATAAATTGAATGCAAATATGAACATTATTCTTCCTTATCACCCAGTAATTATATGGAATCTAGGAATGTTACACCTAGAATGACAAAACACCATGTTATATGTCAAGACTGCCAAGAAATGATGCCTATATCTAGAACACTCTGTAAACACACTGTAACAAGAAGCTATATCTTGATATGATATGTATAGTATCATTCCTTGCAAAGTCAGACCAGGGAACCAGACCTGAAATTTACTGTTAAGGTGTTGGCATACTTTCTAAATGCTTATAGCTGTGTATGTTAAATTCTTGTTGGGGGAAGCCTGAAGGGCTGTGTTTTGAATTAGTACTTTAAAATATCAAATTTTTATGTATTTATAAAGGGATTTTTTTTATTAATTCATGATTTTAAAAATAAGTACACACACTCATGCCTACACACTCAAACCTCTCTCTCATGCACACTTTGTTTTTGAACCATCTTGGAAAATATGATTAATCTATTTCAATTAACCAATAAAAACTATTGCTTATGATAGTAATTTCTATATTGAAATATACTAAATCTTGTGTCATTTCTGTTTCATGCACTTATTATTGCATAAGTAAATAATCAGTACAGTAAATGTTCAGTAGCTCATGAGTTTATTTTCCACCTTGAATGTTAATGTAGTTGTTCAAAGTGTCTGCTTGAAAGTGTAGATCCTCGTCCAGTTAGCCCTTATAAGCAAAAGATGACAGTAGAGCATTCACCAATTAAACCAAAATTGTTACTATATAATTAAAATTATTCAATATTAGACTCAAAAATTTAATTACTAAGGAAGCTAATATTTCCAACTTTTATTAAAAACAAATGTAAATTTCATTTAAAAATTAATATAAAAGATCAGGCAATTTGTATATGTATATTATTAAGTAATCTTTATTTATTATTTAGGTCTTTCCCTTTTGAAGGAACAAGAATTGATGAAGCATTGAGGCAATATTTAGAAACATTTCGCTTACCTGGAGAAGCTCCACTTATATCCTTAATTATGGAACATTTTGCTGAACATTGGCATGTGAGTTGTGTTTCACATTCTATCAATCCTAAATTTAAGCAAAACATTTACAATTTTTATTAATTTTCTTTTAATATTATACACAATATATTCCAAATAAATAATTTTTTCAACTTTTAAGTACTCATTTACTATAATTTAAATGCAAAAATTATTTTAAAATTTGTTCTGATTTACTAATTTTTAAAATTATTTGTTTTCATTTTTAACTGTTTTACTATTCTAATAATTATTTTTCTCACATGTTGTTATTGATCAAGCATAAAGTTTGAGTTGTTCTTATGAACTACATTTAATAGAATTTAAAACTTTCAAATCTAGGCCAGTTTTTAGTCTTCACAAACTGGATTAGTTTTGAAATTCATTATAATAAAACCTTTTATAGCCATAAGGATTCATGTTACTAAGAAATCTATTGTTTAATTTAATATTTTCACAATTCTCCAGTGGAAAGTAAAATAAAAACATGTCAATCTATAATATTTTTATACAACATGACGCATTTAACAATTGTAAACTGTTATAAGGCATTTAGAAATTGGCTGTGATTTTACTTTTTGAGAGAATTTCCTTGTTAGGGTACCATATTTATTTGTCATAAAGAATCCTGGAAAACTCTTAAAATACCCAACTTGCTGAATGAGCTTGCAGAAAACCGAAATGTCTCATGTCCTGTCATTGAACAGTGGTAGGAATTAAACCTTGTACTTCCAAGATTGTTCTGTCTCTAAACTCAATCTTTAAAAAATTTGTTATTAGTTTTAAGGCCTTAAATAGTAAAACATATCGATAAAATTAAGTATTTAAGCAAAATTTTTAATGTTAAAATTTTTTAGGTTTGTGGATTAATCATTTCTCAGCAAACAAATGTCATCCATTCATTTTCAGTTCTAGATACTTAATAATGATAAAGTTTTTTGAATATATAATGAATATGTAAATACTGGTGATTGTTATCCAGAAGAGGTGCTCTTGTACTTGTTTTTCTTCTATATATATATATATATATATATATATATAAGCTTTTGGTCGATAGTATGTATTGAGTGTCAATGAAAAATGAGTGAAAATTCAAGTTTTGGTTTTTATGTATAGTGATTCTTTTATTACTATTATCTATTCATCTCCCTTAATTACTATGTTCTGTATAACAGAATATTTAATTTATATTGTAAAAATATTTAAATGATTTTGAGAAGTATACTAAAATATGTACTTTAAACCTTTATTTAACATAACTACATTTATTGGTATATTTTGAGAATTGATTACCTTTCATAAAATTGGATAACTTTATTAGATAAGTGGTTCTTTATACTATTACATTACATTTGTAACATAACAGAAAAATATGCTAAACTTAGTACATAAATTTAGCATATTTTTCTTATTATCAACAATGACTGAGCAATTTGAAATTTTTACTTTTTTGTCAATATATAAAAAAATCATTTTCACTAAATTAAAATAAAGACACTTGTGATTTTCATCAATTGAATTTTTTTTTCTTTTAGAAAAGTAACAATCAGCCTTTTGCTAACAATGATGCTGCATTTACACTTGCGTATGCTATTATCATGCTGAATGTTGATCAGCACAATAATAATGTGAAGAAACAAAACATTCCCATGACTTTTGAGGTAATATCTAGTTTTTATGTTTATCTTGTATTTATTAAAAGTAAAACAATTTTAGAATATTATTTTGAGCTTTGTATGTATAACATTATTCGTACACTTTATAAAAATTTCTATACAAAAAATTTTTTTTTATAGTTACCTTTATGTTTTATTTCATTTTCTAACTGTCAGTTTTCAGCTGCACAATTTCTTGATTTAATTAGTATTACAAAAAATTCTACCTTCAATTCAGTGTATTTATTTTGCTATTCTTTGCTTTGAGATATAAATAACTTCATTCTCTTCACCATTTAAATTGACAAATTAAAATATAGGACAAGTTCATTAAATATGTATGCAATGTAATATTTTTAATTTCTAACCAATTTATAGTGTTAATAAATAAATTTTTATTTTTGGCTAAAAATTATTTTCTTTGTAAAATATAAAACTGCTAAAAATAAATTTTTAATATCAATTTCCATAGGTATTATAAATATTGTTTATATATATATATATATATATAACCCATTTTAGATTTTTAAATAATTTTCTGATTGAATTTCTTCACATGATCATTGCAATTTTCATAAATGTCATGCTTAATCTCATATCAAGTTGAATAGCTTATTGGAACACATTAAGTAGTACATAAAGTGGCTCAATGATTTTCATTATTTCATAAAAAAAATAATATTCATCAAATTATAATTTTTTTTCCACACATAAAAAAACTTATTTAATTTTTCAATTTTGCAAATTTTAAAATTTTGCTTACATTAATTTTTTTTTATATCAATAATGTGCACATTTATATATAGAGAAAATATTAATAAATATATTTCTTAAAAAATCAAAGAATTTAAGTTGTATATATATTTTTTTGTGAATCTAAATGCTTTCTTAATATTTTTTTTAATCACAATTACAATGTTTTATATTATTATTTGATTCTAATTGTTTACCAGTTTTGACATTTGAAGCAAAGGCTTATTTTAATACCATAACTTCCATCCAATTTTTACTGTTATGGCTGTATTACTTAGTAGTTAGAAATTAAATAACCTATTTTATTTATTTAATGTCTTAATAAATGGTCTTCTTATAGTAATAGTATTTTCACATTACTTTATAGAATATTTATTAATGTTTCAATAATTTTCCATCTTTTAGCATAAGAAATAAAAATTTACCGTTCAAAGTTTTTTAAGACTCAATGCTGAAACTTTTTATTTATTTAAAATAATTGATACATAGTTTTTTAAAAGTCTGAAAAAATAAAGTTCTAAGGCCAGAATTGTTTTCAGTTGTAAATTTTTATTTTATAAAATATACATAACCCAGATAAAAAGTTAAGTTAATTTTTATTTATGATTTATGCTTCCCTTTCTGAAAAGTAAAGTATTATATGTTCTAGATTCTTTTTAATGTGATTCGCAGTAGATAATTTGAAAAATATATTTTCTTAACAGGCTTTACTATTCTTTCAAATGTTTAATAAATTCCATGTGGGCTTGTTATAATAAAGAAATGTGCTATAGCATTGTGTGTTTTACAGAATATTTTGTAAAAATATTTAATAAATGCATATTTTTTTTTCCACTTTTAGATATTACATTTGTAACTAATATATATGTGGTACCTATTTAAATTTATTCAAAATTTAGATGTTTTTAAGTTTATTGATTATTATAAAATCAGTTAAAAGATTTGATATTTTAAAACTAACTAAATAAAAAAGTAATTTTAGAAGACTTGACAATTATTGTCTAAGTTTATTAAAAGCATGATTTTATGTATTTAAGTAAAGAGCAGATAAATAAGGTTATTTAATAATGCACTTAATTAACAATTTTATCTTGTCTTTGTCAAGAATTTCTTGTCTTTTTTTTCTTAGAATTTACCTTTTAAAATTTAATCTTTCCTGAAACTGTTTATCAGTCATAGCATAATAATTGATTTTAAGAAGTATGTTTTTAAAATAATATGTACTGTAATATGCTTAATTAAGTCTGTTGTATGATGTACTTCAAAAACTAGGATGTTAAACAATAAAATAAATATATTTGAAACTTTAAGCAATCCTCATTCCTTTTTAATATACACTCAAATATTATATTTTGTTAGAAAAAGAGGAGCAAATATTAGTTACTTTTATTTTCTAGTTCATTAAATATTTTAGTGAAAAAAAATCTTTGAAGTTTTAAGAGCTATGAATTTTTAACTGAAAGTGATTGGTATGCTTATACGCTAGTTACATTCTTCCAGTTAAGTATTTATTTAAAATGCAAAACATGATTTTAAATGTTGATAAAATATGTTTAAATTGTCATTTGGCAGGATTTCAAGAAAAACCTAAAAGGTGTAAATGGAGGAAATGATTTTGAAGAAAGCCTTCTTGAAGAGATTTATGCATCAATTAAGTAATACTTGTTGATTTTATGAAATTGTTATAATATTTTTGTTTTATTTTTACTTGCATTTTTCAAAAGTTTGAATCAAAATAAATTAAAAAAAAATATTTTTAATGTTCATTAATTTTAAAAAGATAAAATATTTAAATTATTTGAATTTTTAAAGTTTTTGTAGAATTATTTAACTGTTCAGTATAAAAGTTTAGATTGTTTATATAATTTTTGAAAATGAAAATCCTACTTGATTTCTTGTACATAAGCAAGATGTTATATTGTTGATATCATTTTAAATAGATTTTATCATTAGATTTTAATCATTAGATTCTTTTTAAAATGTTTCATATAGAATGAAGTTTCTAAAAAATGATGCTTTAACAATGTGTAAAACTTATGTTTTTAGTTTATGCAATATTTTTTTTGAAATAGAGCCTACTGAAAGAGTTAATTATTTTACAGTCTAACTGACTGTAGAATAATTAGCTCTTTGACCACTCAATATTTAGTGGGTTCAATTCCCATTTCAAATATTGATATATGTAATAGTTAAGAATCCCTTTTGTATTGTGGGTCTCAGTCTAATCACCTTTGTATGCAAAAAATGATTGAACAAGGAATACATCTAAAAGCCACAATTTTGTTATTGTAATTTATTTCTATGCTGCTCAAAGTTATTGAAATGATGTATATTTTTATCATAGAAATGAAGAAATTGTTATGCCTGCTGAACAAACTGGTATTGTTAGAGAGAATTATCTATGGAAGGTATTATGTAGTATCAATTATTGAATTTCTGTTTATTTTATAGTGAACTGAGTATATTATTATTATAATGCTTTTTCATTTCACTGTATTTATATTCTTTAGGTCCTTCTTCGTCGTGGTAACAGCAAAGATGGAAAATTTATTCATACTCCTAATGGGGTCTTTGATCACGATTTGTTTTCTCTGATTTGGGGTCCTACAGTTGCTGCCTTGTCTTTCATTTTTGACAAGAGTTCTGATTCTATTGTTGTTGATAAGACAATTGGTGGTTTCAAAAAATGTGCCATGATAGCTGCTCATTATGGTATGAGTGATGTCTTTGACAATTTGATAATTTCTCTGTGCAAGTTTAGTACTCTGATGAATACTGCTGAGGTAAAATATTCATTATATGTGTGTATTTTTCCTTTGTAATAAGTTTTTCCTTTAAATATTTTACAAAACATATTCTTTCTTTAAATTATAAATTTAGCTTCTATTAATATATGTCAATATGTAGTGTAAATTAAAAAAAAATTGTGATTGATTATGCTTGTAATTTATCTTATTATAATTGAATTCTCTGATCTGTATTTTTGATTTTCAGTTTGTCTTAAATTATGCCATTTTCATATTTTAGTCACCCAAAACTTTGCCACTTTCATTTGGAAGTAATTCAAAATCACAAATAGCCACCAAGGCTATGTTCAGATTAGCTCACCACCATGGAGATATTCTGAGAGAGGGATGGAAAAATATTTTGGATTGTGTTTTGCAGCTTTTCAAATCATCCTTACTTCCCAAAGAACTAGTGGAGGTGAAAATTTTCATACATAAATAAGCATATTTTTGGAATATATATTGCATATGGTATCATTTAAAACATGTTAATTATATCATTCAAATGTAATTTTTGTCTAGAGATATCATTATTCTTTTATGACTGCTAACAACATGTTTATCTCAATTTCATGATATGTTTTCTGTTAAATGCAGGCAGAAGATTTTGTGAATCCAAAAGGTATAATTTCTCTTATAAGAGAAGATGTTCCTGCCATTCCAAGAGCTGAATCTGGTATTTTTAGTTCCTTTTATTCCTATATTGTATCTAATGCTGAGCCTCCACAACGCCAACCGACACAAGAAGATGAAGCTATTAGGCAAACAGCAAAAGATTGTATTTCTGAATGCCATTGTGAACAACTTTTCACAGAAAGCAAGTTTCTTCGTGTAGATTCACTCCAAGAATTAGTGAAGGTTTTGTATAATCTATATATGTTTTCAATATCATCATTACTTTTGTCAATATCATCATTACTGACAAAATGTTGATTTAATATAACTGGTATATTTGTGGGCTTGAAAATTTTGTTTTGTTATATATGAAGATCTTTTATTTTTTTCTGATCCTTGCAAGTTTGTGTTTAAACTTGTAATTTTTTTTTTATTTGAAAACATTAATTTTCTTTAAAATTACATATTAAAACATTTGATGGTGGATGTGCTTGGGCTTCAAGATTTTTTAAATTGAGACTAATTTTTAATCTATTATAAGCATTCATTTTAAAGTTTAATATGGTGAGGTTTTACTATGCTAATGAACATAAGTTTTCAAAATTCACCTACAAAGTAGGCATTTTTGTTTCTTCTTTTTATTTAAGCCTCTTAGATTTATTTAATTATCAAATTATATAGAATTTTATGATTTCTGAGTTTTAATTATTTTTATTCCTTTGCTGAATATTTTAATAATTCTTTCAAATTTTCTAATTTAAGCATGATAAAACTTCTAATTTTAAATTATATAAAAAACTCAAAATTAACTTTGAAATATTAAACTTAAAAGAAAGCTAAGGAGGAATAACTTCAATTTTAGTTAAAACATTGTAATTAGGAATGTAAGAAAATTTTGCCAGTCTTTGAAAAAAATTTTCAGTTAATACAAACATTTAAAAATATTTTTTTAAGAATTTTGTTCTTAAAGAAATGAATAGTTTTGTGAAATTCAGTCAACTATATATATATATATATATATTTTATGATCCAAATATATTTTAGTTATAATATAAAATGAAATAAAATGTTGGATGCTGGTTCAGATTATTTTTAGTGTGAATGACATATTTACAGTATAGGATGAATAAATAGCAAAAGTGTTACTTTTTTCAATAACATTAATCATTTGACTACAATTTTGTCTTTCATTTTTTACGTTTTTAAAAATCATTTGTTGTTTGTTTTAATTTATCCTTATAAATAAAACTATTTTCTAAAATTTATCTTATTGTGATATTTTCCTTTCTTTTTTTATTTATTGGATGACTTTAATGCTATATCATTACTTTTTTATTGTTTTTTCTTTTAACATTGATAAAGAAGTCATTGGCTAAAATAATTTTGTTTAATAATCATATGAAATACTTTTATAATTAACTTCCATAATGTTAGATTTTATGTAGGAAATATACTAGTATCATATAGTACACTTGTATTTATCAACTGTTTTATATATAAAATATTTTAATTTAAAAATTATTTTAAAATTGCTAATTAAGCATATTTCTACTTAGTTTAAAATATTTTTGTATTAATTTCAATTGGTTTGTATTTAAATTTATTAATTTTTTTAAGGGAAGCCAGCTTCAAAATTTAGTATGTTAACTTTGGTCTACATTCAATTATAAAAATACAATGTTGTCTAAATCTGATAAAATAGTTATCATGAAGATTTGATAATGTCAGCTTTAAAAATCGTTAACAAATTACAGTTCATATATAGCAAATAATAATTGAGCAAAGAAAATGATTTGAAACAATTTGATATCTTTGTTAGATTTGGTAAATAGTTTTATAAAAATTAGTTTTCATTATTTCCAAAACTGAAAATTTAATTTGCACAAGCATTAACATTTTATTGAGATTAATAATACTTTTTCAAATGTGGTGACAAGCTGTAATTTTTGTCCGTGTTCATTGTTTATAATTGCTACAGTTGAAAACATCTGTTTATTTTTGTTGTAGCATTTTAATTTAACAAGTTAGTCTAAGTACATTTTTCAAAAACTTTATGTACTTTGGTCTATTTGAAATAAACTGAAACTGTATTTGGCATAAATTATGTATAATATTATTGCCGGAAATAGTGGTGAAAAATTAAACGATGGCTTCATATACCTTTGACATAATTACTATCTATCAAAATTTGATCTTATTGTTTAAACAAATATAAATTGAATATATTTATGACAAATTAATCTGATTTTATTGGTTTTTAAATCAAAGGAATATATTTTGTATACATTATTATTATGTTATTAGTCTTTTCTTTGTAAATTTTTAGTAAATATTAACTGATTAAAGGAAAAATATTAAGCATCAGTGATTTATTAATAGATAAAAGTGTTAAGTATGATATCAAAATAAAATTTAAAGATATGAATTTTAGAATCAAGATGCTAAACATTTTTTAAAAAAATGTATTCTCACATACTGGTTTCATTACTAATTTCATATTCTAGTTTAGTTTAACCAATTTTCTTAAGGTATTTTCAGAAAATTTATTAATCTAAAGTTAATAAAATATATTTATTTTAGATAATAAGTCATTAATGTTTATTCTTTTTAATTAGACTCTGATTTTTGTGTGCCATGCTCCTGAACATCCAAATTCTATTGGTGGTAGTTATGATGAAGATTCTACTGTTTTTCTTTTGGAACTTTTAATTAAAATTGTTTTGTTAAACAGGTAAATTTGCAATTCACTTTCTTTATTTGTTAACTTATTTAATCTTACATATTATATATGATAAAGATATGCATTCGAAGGAATATTGTTGTCTTTTATCATTATGTTATAGGTATATGCTTAAATTCATATTAGCATAACAACTTATGATTAAAATTATAAATATTTTGTCTTTAAACACTATAGGCTAGTATTAATGGTTAGCTGTGTGGTTTAATGTATGCACATTGATTGTTTTTTATTCTGGGGATTTAATAATTTTTATATTTTATTAACTAATTTTTAAAAATTTATCTTTTAGAGATAGGGTCATGAGTATTTGGACTGTTATTCGTGACCATTTGTTGAATATGATAATGACAGCCGCTGCAAGTGATTACAACTTCTTGTTGGAACGTGCAGTTGTCGGAATTCTAAGAATTGCTATAAGATTGATTCGCAAAGAAGAAATGATACCACAGGTTTTTAAATTGTTGTTTATTTTTGATATGTTAATCAAACTTTTAACGTGCATTTTTTTTATTTATAATATAAGAATGAGATATAATGTTCATTGAGCATAAATTTTTCATTTGTGAAAAATCGAATTCGATAATATTTTATTTCTTTTGTTTAGTTATCAATCAACTCCCCATATTTAGTATAATAAGCTTTTATTTCAAATTTGTATAAACTCTATTTTTATTTTTTTATTTAAAATTATGAATTGATATTTTATTTGCTGAAAGTACTCAGCTAGTTGAGAGTTTAGTTTCTTTATTGGAGAAAGCTTTGAAACTTTTTACTAAAAATATCAGGTTATTCAAAACATTTTTACTTAACATTTATTTAATTTATCAAAAGTGAAAGCTAAGATTTTTTTAAAACATTTTGCATACCTAATTTTTTTTATTTTTATTGTTTAATTCAAAAGATATGTACATTTTTGTAATCATACTTCATATATTCAAAATTCTAATAAGTTGGTTCTCTTTTCTTTGTAGCCATTCTTTATTTAATCTAATGGTTTGCATATGCATAATTTTTCCAAATTTTGTAATAATTTACTTTTGATTTCCCTTTTTGTGTTTTCTCTTTGTGATATAAATAATGTAAAAGAATACCCTAAAAAGTGTGCAGTAATATTTAATTCCTTAAAACTATTTTCTTGAAAATCTCATTTTTGCTTAATTGGGGAAGAGTATTTTAATTTGAATCAATATTTGTTTCCATGGCAAAGAGGTTTTGTTTTTCAACTGGAAATATTTGGTTGGAAATCGTGTTAACTTGTGAAACTGGATTTCTGTACTAAAGTGAAGTTGTGATTCACACTCATGTATTATTAATTTATTATTTATTTATTTTCTGATTAGCTAAATGTTATAAAAGTAATTTAAATTTTATTTTACTTTAGTTTTGAAACTGCTAATGAATGCATATATTTGAAATTTATTTTACAGTGTCTTTAGCTTCATGTCACACTTTTTTGTTTGAAAAGATGTGTGGTTTTTTTTATTGTATATAAATTGAAAAATTTATTTCCAATTTTGTAATATAAATTACTCTAAACATATGATAGAAAGGATATTTGCAATGATATTTCTTTAGAATAAAACTGTATCTATTCTATTGTAGAATTTTTATTTAAAGTAAGAATGTAAAAACAGATTTATAAATTTTGACTTGTATTGTTTTAAAAATGTTTAGAGTAGAATTTTAAGGTAGATATTATATTCCTATATGAGAATTTTACTTAAAGTACAATTTGTTTCCTTACATAGTTGCTATAACAACCAGTTTGTGTTTAAAATATGATGTCGGCCTATAAATTTATTTATATGTAAAATTGGCTTTAATATTTATTCAAAAGTTTTTCTTTTCAAAAATAAAGCTAATTTTTGTAAAGTAAGAAAAACATTTTTTAACATATAATTTATTTATTTATTGATTGTTTGAAGCTTTAACTCACTACCAATCCTTACTATTTTACTTTTACTTTTGTAGGTTCTTCAGTCACTCAGAGTTTTGTTATATCTCAAACCATCTGCAATGTATTTGGTGTCCAAACAAACAGGATATGCCTTACATGAATTATTGCGCACAAATGCTGCTAATATACATAGCCAGCGGGATTGGGCTTTGATATTTTCACTGTTGGAGAGAGTAGGTGCTGGTGCCAAACCACCTCGTGAAATTTCTAGTTCAAGCCCACCTGAATCTCCTAACAAAGTGACTTTATCAGGTAACTAGTTAATGGCTCTCCATATTTATTCTCATTTTTATTATTTTGGAATTCCGTTGTAATATTTGGCATTTTTTAAAAATTAATGTGCTTTAAAACTAACAATATATTAAATAAATAATATCACATGTACGTGTTTATTAATATTTTTTAAATCTCTTAGTTAACTAAATATGTAAATTAATTAGCTAATATATGCTTTTCAATTTTAATTGATTGAAATATTAGTTAAGGTAAAAAAAATCTTTAAAATTAAAATTTCACATATTTAGTTAATTTATATTTTTATATATACATTTAGAATGTTTCTCATTTATATGGGAATGTTTTTTAATTATAATTTGCTGTAAGATAATCTAATTATTACTTAATAAATGGATTTTTTCATTGCAATTAGAAAATTATTTTCAAAATACTTTATAGAATTTGTACTTGAATAATTTTTCTATGGTAATATCTTAGATGAGAATAATTTAATAAAAAAGTAAAATGATTTTTTAGAATATTCAAACGTTTTATATTTAGGTGCTCAGTCTGATAGTGAGCTTAGTTTGGGAAGGCATTCCCAAGATCCTGGTAATACTAATGATCGTGGCTATACTTCAGATAGTGGTGTGTATGACAGTCAGCCAGGCAGCCCAGTCTTCCATAACAACCAATTAAATCTTCTCTTGAGCGACAGTGTGGGTATCCAAGGGGGATGGACACTGGTGAGTGGGGTTGTCTTTTCGTCAATCCCCACACCACTGTTTTCCATTCACCATCTTATTTTGTCCCATTTTATTCCTCATTTTTAGTTTTTGTATTTAAAATATCCTTTCCTTTTTGTGTTTTACTTTTTTTATACCTTGCTTTTTTTGTAGAGAAACACAAGCATTATTTGTTAAGTTCTTTTTGTTTTTATGTGCTTGAAACTATTAAACTGATATTTTTAACATTTTTGGGTAAATTTGTTTGTAGTTAACGTTTTGCTGGAAATGAAGCATCATTAGAATACATTTATTAACTTAGATAAATTTAAGTATCTAGGTTACTAAATGATAGGTGATAAATTCACATTTTGTATTTGTTTGCAATGTAAAAGAAAATATGTAAATGTGAATTCATCATTGAATATTGCTTACTTTCATTACATAAAAGAAATTGTTTCAATGAAATTTAATCATAAGATATTTTTTTTTTGTTACATGCAACATTTTTTGTAACTGTTGTTTTAATCAATGTTGTTTTCAGCTGTAAGTATTGTAACATATTTTCCTTATTTTTTCCTATATTTACCTACTGTAGGAATATAATCAGTCTTTGATATTCCCTTTTAGCATCTTATACATAACTATAAATAATCATTTAGTTTTTAATTTTCAATTTTGCAATGAAAATTTTTAAAGTTCTTTTATTGATCTTGAAATGTAATTTGTACCATTTTCAAAATCTGTTTTTCTTGTCAGGGTGTGCTTTTAATTATCATGTTTAATAATGTGCTTAAGAGATTGACATTTCATCTCTTTAACAACATCGGTCATCTAGTATTTAATAGCATATAACCAGAAATTTCTTATTATTTTAAAGTATTATATTTCGTTCTGTAATAAAAATATTTTTAAAATGTGAACATATAAAATCTATATGAATTTAACTGAAAAAGATGCCAATATTTTAATTTTAGTTTAAATATGATATATTGTAAGTTTTTACTTATAAAACTTGTTTTAATTTAGAAATTTGGCTGAAAGTGTCTTATACAGTAGCTAAAAACAAATCTTGTTAAAATGGTTGTATTAAATTAAAATTAACCTTGTCTGCAAAAATATTGTCAAAATTAATTTTAAGTAATCAAATTAGCTTTTAGCTGATTTCAGGTTTTATTATGTGATGCATATAAATATTCTATATAGTATGTTCTAAATGTTCCTCAAAAGTTGCATAAGTTATATTACAAATATTCAAATTATAAAATAAATGTTTAAAAATATTTAACATAAAAATAAAAGATCTAAAAAAAGTATTTTTGTATATACTCAAAACAAATTTTAAATTTTGAATTCAAAAAGCTATTTCTGAGAGAAAATTCTTTAAGTTGTATGTAAAGTTTAAATAATTGTAATTTTGTTCAATATAAATTAGAATTTAAAATACTGTTATGTAAAATTTTCAGTTAATCATTTATTATAAATTATTCTGATATAGTTAATTAATCTAAGTTTGGTTTTTAAACTGATGAAAAATAATTCTTAACTTCTAGTAGGGAAAAAACCAAAAGTCATGATATGTTAACTACTAGTTAAGAAAATGAATAAATTGTGGTATATTTACTATAAATACATAATTCAGAATTAAAATGATAATAAATAAGAATATGATAAACTATTTTTATATAAAATAAATAAGAATATATAAACTATATTTCATCTGCCTAATATGGCCTGCTTATTGACCAATTGAAAACTGTTTTAATGAATTAGATCTTAAGGCATTCCTAGTTTCTCAATGATAGTATTTTAAGTACAAGCTGAATTTATTATTTCTTATTAAAAATGTTTTGTCTCTTCCCTAGGTAAACAAAAATGGGGAAATAGAAAGTGTTCAGCCATTACTTGTAAATCAATATAATATTGTGCTACACCGGGAATTATTAACCCATGAACCTTTTGCATTTTTAAAATGCTGTGAATCCTTGGCATTTTTAGTTAGAGATGCTGCTCACATTACTACTGAAAACTTTGACAGCTGTATACATTGTATTCGAACATTTGTAGAAGCCAGTACTCATGGAAGTAAGTTTTTATTAATATATACTGTTAAATTACAAATTATGTGATTCAAATTTAAATGCTTTAAGAAATCTATTGGGAAAATAATTGATTAAATCCATGTTATGAAGGCTTAAAATTAAACATTGTTTCTCATTAGCTCAAATTTTAAGAATTTTAAATGCCATTCATTTTCCTCACAATGTTAATTGCAATCCACTCCATGAGGAAGGTGAATAGTAGTTAACGTGGAATATTAGTAGTAAACACTTACTTATAGTAAGCATTGTGAAAAGAAAAATTTTTAAAAGTATGAAATTATTTGTAAAATGATTAACAGAATTGAAATGTGTAAAAAATTTTATTTGCCAAACTTATTTTTTGAATACAATAAACTGATTTATCTTTTCAAATGTGAAAATGATTCATTATATGAACTACTTGGTCTATTTAAAAATTTCATTGTGATGAAAATCTTGTAAAAATTAATATATTTTTAAAAATAGACTCCTGGTATATAAAATCAAAATCTATGAAACTTCAAAAACTATCCTCACTTATTTATACATACAATCTTAGAATAGTTATTGCATTTTGTTACATTATTAAAAGAAATTCACCTTCTACTTAAAATTTTTTTTCATTCAATTTACTTATTATTTTATTTTTTTGCGTGCACACATCACTAATATTTTCATTTGAAGCAAAAGTTACTTCAATTATTTATTTATTTAAGGAATTTATATATAAATTATAATTTATTCGAAACAAAAAAAAATTATATTTTAAGTAAAATTATAAATTAATGATATAATTGGATTTAAATTTTTTTTTAATGTAATATGTTTATAAAATTCTCTAAACAAATTTATACAAACAAAATTTATGTAAATTAAATTGTATGGACTCAATTCTGATTTCTGCAAATTTATCAAAACTACTCATCTTTTGAGTTAGATTTAGTCAACAATTTAATTCCCATGAATTTTATAAGTTTTTCATTTTATAAGTTTTAGTATTAAATAATCTTTTACTAAAAGAAATTAAATGTATCATAAAATTTTTGTCTCATTTTTAAAGTTTTACATTAATTAAAAAATCCTTAGTCAGAAAATTCTAAAATTTTGCTTCTAAAGCTCTGTCAGGGGCAGTTCAATTTGAATTGTAACCCTTTTTTATCAGGTCAGTCCATAAGTTTATACCCATTAAGAGTATGCATGGAATTCACATTGACACATTTACTAAAAGGATACAATTTTGAACCTATTGAAACTTGTCATTGTTTGACTAACATATTATTCAGTTCATCACCAACTTTCATAAAGGGCAAATTCATTTCATACTCATAGAAGATGAATATAGATAATCAGTACTAACACTAATGATGAACACATTATTAATCTAAGGACTGTCCAGAAATGGTTTAAAAAATTTAAAGTTGTGGAAAAAGCAGCATTGACGATAAACTCCATTCAGAATATTCTGGGAATTTTTATAATGACATTCTTCGAAATCTTGTGGAGTCAGAGCCACAATTAACGGTGAATCAGATCGCAGAAAGGATGACTTCATCTCATGAAACAATCTTTCGCCTTTTAGAAAAAGATTGGGAAAGTATCCAATCTTGGAAAGTGAGTACTGCATGAGCTTTTCGAAGACAATTGCCAAACGGGAATAAACATCTGCTCTCCCCTTTTATTGCACTGCGAAAAAGAGCCGTTTTTAGATCGTTTGGTAGCAGGTGATGAAAAATGGATTATTTATCATAACTTCACAAGAAAAAGAACGTGGACAGATAGAGTCGGTGGACAGATATAAGCAGTCGATTCCAACACCCATAAAAAGATTCTTTAAAGTGTTTTGTGGGATATGTATGGTGTAATTTATTTTAGATAGTTAGATTCAAATCAAACGATTAATTCAGAAGTTTATAGTGAACAATTTTGCTGTTTAAACTCAGAATTGATAAAAAAAAAAAAGAACCTATGATTGGTGAATATCAAGAAAACAGTGTTTCATCATAATAATGCTAGACCGCATACGGCTCAAATAACGCTGTAAAAAATTAGTGAATTTAATTGGGAGCTTTTGCAACATCCTACTCACTGCCCAGAAATTGCGCTAAGTAATTTTTACTTATTTCATGCCTTACAAATTTTGTACTGGGAAACAAATTGAATTCTAAGCAAGATGTACACAACAAACTTTCAAATTTTTTTTGCATCAAAACCAGAGTTTTTCTACAGCAGTGGTATAAAAAAAGCTGCCTATAGGATGACAAGACATTGTAGATAATGGAGAAAAAATATTTAATTGATTAAAATGTGTTTTTTTATATTATTTAAAAATTTATCAAAAAATGCACTCAAATTTATGGAATGACCTGATATTAACCATTATAGTCCTTTTTATTGATTACCTTCATGTCAATGAATTTCAATTTTTAAAATTTCTCTAATATCTGAAGAAAATAATAGACACCACCTTTTCATTTTCAACTATAACTTCTACCATAAAATATTATGTACTTAAATCTTTTGGCAACAGCCTTTTAATATATATTTCCATTCTGTTCATTGAAGACAACAAACAACTGTTTAACTTTTTCTTATCAGTATTTCCTGGTAAGTT
Source organism: Latrodectus geometricus (assembly GCA_026290005.1). NCBI lineage: Eukaryota > Metazoa > Arthropoda > Arachnida > Araneae > Theridiidae > Latrodectus > Latrodectus geometricus. The sequence continues at coordinate 62,197 of JAPDSC010087013.1, read as the reverse complement.
AATAGTTAATTTTGTTCTTTTTCCAATCTCTTGTTTTAAATACTTTTAAATCTTATACTCCATGTGTTAAAATTTTTGTTTTTGATAACTTTGTTGCATACTTATTTTTTTAAAAATATTTTACATGGTTGGATTATATTTCTAATTTTATTTGTGAACTTTTGCTTTAAATGTTTTACTTTGAAATTTTTTTGTTGATACTAATTTTTCTTTCACAGGCACTGTTCATTTATGTATTATTTTTTAGAATCTACTCAAATAAATTCGAAATGCCTTCTCCAGCTGAGAAGGAACATGTTTCTTTTCAATTCACAATATTTTTTTTCACAATTCTACTGTTTTTAATTTAATTTTCACTTATTCCTTTATTACTTGTTATTTTCCTTTGTTTTCTTAATGTTTCACTTTGTTCTTATTAGAAAGGTTTTTCTAATTTCTTAAAAATATATATATAATTTATATTTCTATAAAATATATAAAATATAATTTATATTTCTATAAAATATAATTTATATTTCTATAAAATATTATATATATTTCTATGTAAATCATTAAAAAAATTTAATGTATTAATTATTTGGTCATGTTTATTTTAGATTCTTCATCAGATAAGAAATCAAAGATTAGATCTCATAAAGAAAAGAAATTGGTTAAGAATAATCCGAGACGCAAAGAGGAAAAGATGCGAGCATCTCATAGTCATCCCCATCTAGGTGAAGGATATGAAGCTGATGATGAAGATAAAGCTGATGAATTTGCACCAGCATATCAGCAAGTTTCATTGCAGGTAACACTTTTAATTCTCTTATATCTTCCATTTCAATAAATAATATGTTTAATAAAATACAATAGCTTTTTTGAGTTGTTGTATTTTTCAAGTGTAATTTCATTTTTTTACTCTAGAGTCACTGAACATAACAGGAAAGAATTTGGTTATTCAGAAAGAAAAATTTGGCATAAAAACCAATAAAAAAAAGCAGCCTACTTGTCTGACAGGAATATAAAGAGTCACATTGCTGTTAAGCATTCAAATGCTAGTGACAGTTGAAAAATTATACCTATCTATGTTACTGAGCTTGTAGCTAAATGCTTAGTGCTATGGCCTTTATTTTAAAGTTCATAGGCTCAATTCATATCTTTGCATAAGGTTTTTTAGTGATTTTTAATCTGCATTAGTTGTTAGTCTCTACAGGATCTACCCTCTTGTTCAAAATGTGGCCATGGAATGCTGAACTAGTCTCTCCTTATACTGTTGCAAGATTTTCAGCTAAACAGTGAGAAATATCCTGTGCAACATTACATGCGTTGTTTGTGATAACTATTCATAATTTCTTGTTTTGAAAAATATTTTTTTCTAAGAAACTGAGACAATGTAAGTATGGAATTTTTCATAGTTAAGAATAAATTCAAATTTAGTTAGAAGTTGGTGAGAATTTATTTTTTGCTTGATGAAAATAAATATTTTTTTTTGCAACTATGTTAGATTTTATGCGATTTCTAATTGCCTTTTATGATGATCCATAATTCCATGAGAGCTTAGCAATACATTTCTGACATGCCCATCAAAAGAATCATTCCTCATAAATTATTTTTGACTGAAGTAATGTTGAACTTTGCTTCACTTGAACAGTCTTTGATCATATCTGATATGTTCATCTGACTATTACCATATCATCAATCTTATATTATCAATGATTTTATTGTCCTCAAAGAAACTAATCTGGATTCATGAATAGTTTTCAGAAATTTAAAAGCTTAAATAAAAAACAAATTTACTGCAGCCTGGACATTATATAACTTGTATGTCTTGTAACCTGATTTATTTCACTATGTATTCATGGTACATATAGTGCAACAGTTTGACAATCCATCATGCAAATTTTTTGCTGTTTATATTATTTAATTAGTATTTTATTTGTAATTTTTCTTAATAATTCTATAACATTTTTGTTTAGATCTCAAAATTACTAGAATATCTCAGCTCATTGGCACAAATTAACTACAAGATTTTTTCTCTGATATCTGTGTATATTCCTCTCTGGCTAATAATTTACCTATATATTTACAGATTTACATATTACAAAAGAATTTAAAGGATTCCCAATTGGATTTTTAATATTCATAGACAAAATGTATATGCATAATATATCATGTAATTAAATTGTGGAATGTTCATAACTGTAACTTTTCATTTTAAGTATCATAATTCTAACCACTGCATCCAAATGAGGATTTCTATTCTGCGTGGCTGAGCTGAACAAAAAATGGTCTTGTCTTCAGTTCATGGATTTGAATCCTGCATATGGTTTGGATGTTTGTAGCTGTTTGGAATATATTTTAAACTGTAGGTTTCTCTCAATTTTAGTTCTTATATGCAAAAATTTACTGTTGAGTGATAAACCAATCTTCTCTGTATATTTCATTATATTGCCACAATTTTGTATCTAAGGTTTCATAGCAGCTTGTCCTTTATGGACCTTGTGCCACAAAACCCAACCAACTAAGGTTTCATAAATATATAATCTTAAGATATTTTATAGGGATGTATTGAGGATCACATAAAAAATAATAATTATAAATTATAAATGAGATGCAGAAAAATTTATTTCTAAATATAATCCATATACTGATTTCTTATGATATTCCTTTTTCGAAATATAAATTGATTTTTATTTTTTGCAGCTACTAGATCTGATGCATACTTTGCATACACGAGCAGCTTCTATTTGCTGTCCTGTTGAAGGTACAGAAGGAAATGGAGAGAGTAAAATAGCTCTTTGGAGCAGTTGTTGGTGTCCTCTTTTGCAAGGTGAGAAAATATTTTTATTAATGATTGCTCATTATTTTTAATATCTTACAATAGAAAAAAAAACCCTCATAGAAAATTGAAAACAGATTTTATATTTAAACACTATTTCAACTGTGTGTGCACATGACTTTAACATGTTTTTCTCAGTCTTGAGATTGTGATCAATGTGATTAAATTATAACATTTTTTTCACCTTTTAAATATCGTATAAACTGTTTATAATAATTAAGGGATATTGAAATCTTATAAAATAATGGTATAAGCAAATTTTTCTCATTTTCAAACTTATCACTATGCAAATTTTGATTTTGACTTCAAAGATGGCACTAGTGGCAACAAATGAGATTTTGCTTACAATTTAATGTAAGACAGCAGAAAAGAATGATCAAAATTCAGTAAGCAGGTTGTTTCCAGGAGTGCTATGTTTCAACTGAGTCATTTAACTGAATCAAAAGTTTGGAGAATTGTTGACCTCTTAGAGGAGGGCCAAACATTATGAAATGTAGTATAAATTGCTGGATTTTTACAAAATGTTATCTTCAGAATTTGGAACCGTTTTTTGGTGGCTTGAGAAGTTGGCTAAAGAAGGTCGGAAGGTCGTAGACATGCAATAATACCCATCAAGACCATTATTTAATTTTATTGGCTTTGAGACACTCAAATATAAATGTCAAGAGTCTGCATGATGTCCCATTTTTCTCTTCATCTTGATAATAGGCATATTTCCATTTGGAGGGAGCATGACACTAGAAAGGATCCTATATTTATAAAAGTGTCAGATTTGGTAGTGGAGTAGTGATGGTCTGTGCTGGCTTCTCCATTGATCTTCACTTATTCAAAATAAAGTTCTGACTGATTGCTGATATTGAGATGAGATCCTCTTATCTATTGTAATGTCTTTTGCTGAAACAATTGAAAATGACTCATGTTAATGAATGATGTCTGCAGATTGCAGGCAATATCTTGCTAACTTGATGAATGATTTTTTTTTATGGAAGGAATCGTATGAATGGAAGGGCTAGTGTTCTCTTTGGATGTAAATTCAATAGAGCATGTTCGGGGCATTCTAGGCAGATGAGTTGCTAGACACCTACCACCCCCAAAAACTCTTCTGGAAGAGTGAGACATTATGCCCCAGCTGCTCATTAATAGTCAAATTGATTCAATGGCCTCAAAGAGTGATGGCTGTCTGAAAAAAACCATAATCTCTTCTGAAAATAATTTTCTGTTATGGAAACACTTGATTTGTTTTTCTCATGTGCACAGATTATGATTTTTCCTTCTGTACCTAAATGCTCAGTAAAGTGCAATTTTTTCTTACAAAACAAATGTCATTTTTATTTCATATTGCCTATTATGTCCATTAATGTGTCACTCAACCAAACAGTTCTCCATGTGTAAGATCAACCCACAATCAAAATATCCGTTAATTGTTTTGAGCAGTGTATATATATTTTTCTAATTGTTTTAATAGCTTGATAAATATTTTGCTGCTATTATATTTAATTAATTTTTATGATCATATCAACTATAAAATGATATTACGCTTATATAAAAATCAAAGCTTATAATTTTCTGTTTACATCATCACTAATGTTATTTAGTATTGTGATATTTTAGAAGTATCATGTTAAAGCAAACGTTTTTTCCGCATAAGAAACTAAATGCTATAAGTATTTCCATTTGTATCTAAAATCCCATTTAGATAGAATATTAAAAGCATTATTGGGAGAATTCAGGCCTCATGCAAAATTGAAGCATCTGAGGGTTTTTTTAAATGGATTAGAGGATAATATAAGTTTTTATATATTGTTTTTATATTGTGTATTGTATGTTTATACTAAAAAACAAAGGGGGCTTAAAACTCAGATATTTCTTTTAATCTACTTGTAGGAATTCATTCACATAATTAAATTATTTTCAATCATTCAGTAATAAAGACTTTTTATCCATTAATTTCTTTCTTTGTAAAAATTTAGTTATATAGTCTAAGGAATGCTTATTTCTTTTTCCTTATGTATAAATAATTTTAAGAAATGAAGTATTCATAAATATACAATCTAGTATTTATTATTTTGATTATGCAATGATAGTTTAAATACTTGTTTAACAACAATTAGGACTTGCAATAATTTATGAAATGTTTCATAATTTTATTAAACTATTACATCATTTGAAATATTAAACATCTTTGCTATTTTGATGATTGGAAATTTTTTAAACTACTGTATTTTTCACTTTTTAAATTTACTGCATTTTTAAATTTTACTCAGGATGCATGGAAATCTTGGCAGATTAAAAAAATGTATTTCTTCCTATAAGTTTTGTTCATTACTGCAAATCTTACTGGTTAAGAAAAATGAACTTACACAATAATGTTGAATTAGATAATTTTAATGGTAGCAACCTTATTTTTTAAAAAAATTGCATGCAATTTTTAATGTTAATTTTGTTTAACTCAAAATGACCCAGTAAGTTTGAGTTGGCAAAATTACTGTATTTTTTAATTGTTAAAACAAAAAAATTATTATGATTGTTTCAAATGTTGTTTATTAATTTAAACAAAACATGTGAGATTATGTGTGTTAAACATGAAGTTTGAAAAATTGTTTCTTATTATTGCAATATATTTTTAGGAATTGCTCGGTTGTGCTGTGATTCCAGAAGGAGTATACGAACATCGGCTCTTACTCTTTTACACAGAGCTCTTCTTGTGCATGATCTGCAAACATTAACGCCTCTTGAGTGGGAATCTTGTTTTAACAAAGTATGTTCAACATTCTTAAACTAATGTATGATTGGTTACATATCTAATTTATACTTTTTTATTACTTACTATATTTAATTACTATATTTATTATATTTTTGATGTTAGTTAAAATAATTTAAAGTTATTTCTTTAGATGTTATAGAATTATGGCTTATGCCTTCAGTTCTTTTCATTTTTGCTTAGGTCTTATTCCCATTACTTGCTAAGCTTTTGGAAAACATCAACCCAAATGATCCTCTTGGGATGGAAGAAACAAGAATGAGAGGCATTACTCTTTTGTGCAAAGTAAGATTTTTTTTTTAAAAATTTTTCTTTATTATTTAAATAAGTTTTAAGAATTAAGTCTCCTTAGCAATAAACACAAATATTTTTAAATCAATTTTTTAATTTTTTTGAAAAGGATACAGTGAATAGCTAACAAACTGAAATAAAAGAAAAGCTAAATGAAAATTTTCCCCCCTTTCCATTAATTTTTTTATTTACAGTAAAAATTGCTTATAGTTATATTTTTCCAGTTGATGTATGTTGAAATAATTACAATGTATGTTATGAATACAGTATTTTAGATTATTTATCTTTTGTTTTTAATCATTTTCCTTTTTATTCTAAATCAATATTCCAATTTAGTGTATTGAATGTAAATGTGTTTAAATAAGCTTAAATTCCAGTTTTAAATAATTTTATACTTTTTTATGATTCAAAATTTATCTTATTTGTTTTTAGCTGTAAACACTAAAAATAAAATCAATTTAAAATAAAAAAAAATTATATTTAGTAATATTTTGTAGAAAGATATTAGAAAATGGCCCTTTTAATTAAAAGTTGAAAATGTTTGATTGTATTCCTGAAACAAAAAGACTGTTATTCTGAAATTGAAAGTTCTTTGTTATTTAGAACAGAGACCTAGCAGAAGACTCTTAAAACTTAGCTTACCACTTCAGAAGTATAATTTTATTTGTGAATTTTGTGATTACAACCTATTTTAAATCTCCCAGTCATTAATAGTGAACACAACAATCTGTCTTGGGGTCAAGTGTAGACTGGGATACTTTCTAGTTGTGAGAATAATGCTTTTCCCGACCAGAACATTACAGTTTTATGTTTTATTAAATTATTTTATTGTATTAATTTATATTTTTTTAATTACATTAATGTTTTTTCAATGACATTTTATAGAAAATTCTAATAGTTAATTTTTCTATTCATCTATAGGTATTTCTGCAACATCTTAGTCCATTATTGACTTTGTCAACCTTTATGGCTCTTTGGCTTACAATTTTGGAATTTATGGATAAATATATGCATGCAGATAGAAGTGATTTGTTGGTAAATATTGTAAAGTTATTAAATATTACTTATTAAATATTAGTAAATTTTCAACTACTCGCATAGCTCATATAATACAAATGATTTGTTATTTTCTGTATTAAAATTTTATTTAAGCTTATGTAACTTTAAATTATTTTTGTTCTGGTATTTTGAAAATATCACACTAATTTATTTTTAAAATATTTAAATTTTTTTAATATTTAAATTATTTGCATACTATTTTGTATTTATTTTAAAAATAATAAGCTAGGATTAAAATATATGATTCATTAAAACTGTTGATCATAATGAATCATAATATATATATTTTAATCCTATTTTATTTTTGTGTATCTTGTTATATTAATAATATATTTTATATAACAGTCTTATAATTACACTCCTGTGTGTGTGTTAAATATATTATTTTCTGTTATATTAGCTTCAAATTTTTTTTAATTGTGAGACTTTCATAGTTATATCTAATTGTGATAATATTGACAGGAAACTTATAGCGATTCAATTACATAAGCTTATTACATAATACATACAATTAATTACATACAGCTAATTACAATTACATAATTAAGGAAAATTACAATATATAAATAAGCTAATTACTTATATATTGTAATTTTCCTGTATTTTTATCTGGCATCAAATGCTTATTTCTTATTTTATTGAACAATGCAATACTATTTTCATGCTAAAACATCTTAAATCATCTGTTATAAAGTCAAGTGGCCTATATTTTAGCCAAATGTGCTTGTCAATGTATGACAATGCTAAATTGATTTTTAAAGGTGGGGTTTTTTTTTTTTTTTTTTTTTTTTTAAAATATAGGAACTTAACCTGTAAATTTATTAAAGTTCTCTTTTTGATTGAGAATTTATATTTTTTTATTAATTAAAAATCTTTTGCTTATTACCTGAATCATTTCTATAATTTAGGCAGAAGCAATCCCTGAATCTTTGAAGAACATGTTACTTGTGATGGATACTGCTGGTGTTTTTGAGTGTCCTGAAGATGATACTAGTAGTGATAAGTGCCAAATGTGGTATATAACATGGGACAGAATAAACTCTTTTCTACCTGGACTTAAAGATGAACTTTTTAAACAGTCCGTATCAAAATCTTCTGAGCAGAAAGAGCAGACGTCAGAGACCAGTAAAGAAATTCCTGATGAACCACCTAAACGTGAGTATTAACATTTTTCCCAAATTTTTATTTTTAAGTATAATATATGCATGCATTTTAAAATACATCTTTTAATTTATTGAATCAGTAAAACATTGAATAATAAATCAGTTTACCAATTAGGATGTTTTTTTCGTGCAATTTTATTTTAAATCTTGCATGTATATTATATAATTTTATAAAACTTTTTCAGAAGATTTTTTATCTGAAAATAATTGATGAATATTATTTTTTTGAATAATTCTTTGTGTATCTTATTCTGTTTAAATAATGATGTAAGTTAAATTAATCTGTGAAGTGTAAAGGAAAATATTGTAATATTTTTGCTTGATAAATTAACTAAAAATATTGCAAGAACTAGTAAAATAGGTTATCAAGATTATACTAAAACTCATTTAGAAAAATCAATTTTATTTTACCTCAATAAATTTTGAAGAATTTATCTGAACATAGTTTATAAACTGAAATTTATTATTCCAAATGTTAGATTTCACTTTGTTGAACAATTCCTAAAATTTACTTTTACTCTGGATAAAAACTATTGTAATAACTCTTTAGTAATTTTATATAGAAACTAAAACTTGTTTAAAAGCAAAATTTTCATTCAGCTCCTCTAAATTTTGGAGAATTTTGTTGAATATAATTTATAATTTGTATTTTTTTGTTCCAAATGATTGATTTTGTTAAAAAATTTGAAGAGTTATTACTCATGATGAAAACAAATATAATATACAATTATAATTGCTCATTTCATTTATAATAATAATATGAATCATACATGATATATATTAATTAACTAGCTGTAATATTTATAAAAATTAAATGAATTTATATTTTGAAAAATACATTATTTGGACATTTTCTCCATTTTACTATCCGAAATGTTTTGGCAGATATAATAGTTTGTGAATCTTCATCATCTTATTTTTTCCAGAAGAATCAGATGCGATTTGTGATAAAATTCAGGAAACTGCTCTTATTACTCCTACATCTAGTCTTGTTACCATAACCAAAACTAGTTCAGCAGAAGATACTCTTCTGTCGACTACTCCAGTCTCTGTGATACTTCACCCTCCCACATCTCCTTTACTCTACAATAGTGCAACACCAGTCAGTAGTTGTCCTCCCATAAGTATTGCTAATATACCTCAAGTAATAAATACGACCTCATCAGTTCCCTTGCTATTAGATCCTGTAGTCATGACCCAAACCAATATGCCTATTTTTGCATCCCATCAGGTAGGTATCTTAATATTGTTTGAATTGTTTTTTTTAAATTTATTTTATTAAAAAATTATTTTAACTATTTTGAAACTGATTTGTTAACAACAACAATATCATGACTTAATTTGGTGACAGAAAAAGAGTAATAGCCTACTTGCATTGCTTTCATAAAAAATATAAAAATCTCACATAAGGTGAGAATTGTTATTGTTATCGTCGTCTAATGCCAGCTGGACTGGCAAGTATGGGGTGCGCCGTTCCACTTTTCCAACTGACCCATAATTTAGTGTGGAGTCCGACTTCCTCAGTACACACATACCATTGGTACCTATTTATAGAATAGGCAGCTATTCACAGTCCATTCATACAAGGAAAGGACAAAGGAGAGAGAGAGAGTAAAAGTACACCCATGCCTGAACTGTTATTCAAACCCAGGACCTTCCTACAGTCAGGTACGCTGACCACTGGATAGGGTGGGCGGCAAGATGAGTACTTCTTTTTATAAGTATGCAAAATAGATGTGGCTGTTTATTAATTAAGACACACACACATACCCATATAATATATTTTTTAAGTTTGAGAGTACAAATTGAGAAGAGTTATCAATGTTAGATTTTGTTATTCATTAAATATATCCCAAAATTTAATAAAATAATTAGTTATTTTGTACTATTGAATTGAAAATTAGATTCATCATAAAATTAACTCCAAGAAAAATTTTATCTTTTCTTGTATGTAAATTTTAAATGAAGGTTTTCAGTCATTTTGAAACAAATTATCAAGAGAATTATTGAGAGAAACACATTGAAGTTTTATTGCTTTTTTCCTATATGAAATCCAATTGAAGTAAAGTAAAATTATGTTCTAAAGTTATTGAGTTATATTCAAATTTTAGTGTAAAAATTTTAAAATATCTTAGCTAAAATGCTTTTGATTTTTCTTTGAATATTTTGTCTCAGAATTTTATAAAAAAGACAAATAATAATGAAACATTTATGGAAAACAAACATTACTTTGACTCATTACCAAATATTCCATGTCTAAATATTCTATGCACTTATAAGGCTGGTTGTTATGGATTAAATTAGAATTGGTACTGATTAATGATGAAAAAAAATGTACTTGGACTTGCCCTAAATTTTTTAAATTATGGTCTCAGTAGATATTTTTAAATTGATTGTATATTAAATTGAAAATATTTTATGAAACATAGAGCTTATTTATTATTATATGTTGAACATATTTTATCCATAACATAAAATTTGCATAAATTATTTGAATAGTTTTTATATTTTTCTATTTTAGAGCCAAGATTCTTTAATAAAAGTTTCTTTTTTCTTATAGCCCATTCAGAAAGATGAAATACATTCCAGTAGATAGCAATAGTTATATAAAATTAGAACATTCATATTTTAGTTGGTTGTTTGAATGCAAGAACTTCGCTTGGAATTGCTTACTATTTTGCATTAAGGCTGAGGTTGATGAATTTTACTTCAGCTTTCAACTAAATACTATATGATTGTGGATCTATGAAAGTTATTATTTTTATTCTGTTGAATAATTAGATTTATATTATTGAATGTGTACATATGAAATTTAATTTTGTAAATTTTGTAATACATTTGTTCACATCGATGTATTCTAATTTTAAAAATAGCTAGAATTTTAAAAATGGATTATTTTAAAGAAAGCTTGTATAAATGCTATGATTTCATAAATTATTTTTAATATGAACTTCTAATTTTTATTTCATGAATACATACGTAATATTTTTGTCAAAAATTATTTGTTCTTTCCATTTTTACATATAATAAAAACATTTTTAAACAAGTACTCATAAATTTCTTTTCTTTTTATTAGAAGTTAAAACTTTGAGTATTTCCAAATTTAAAACTTCAAGTTTTTTGTTTATGAATTTATAATTGTAATTTAAGGATTGTTGTCAAATTACAAAAGTAATTTAATTATCTTTCTAATCATATTACTTAATTTAAAATATTATTTTAATTTATTCAATTTAAATTAGAATACTTGTTTTGGATAAAACTTCATCCTTTTATTCTTTAGTTTCTACTATTAAAGTTGAAAATGACTCGATGTTATTTGTGATTCCTTATTGAATACAATGTGATATGTGCTACATATTTTTGCATTTATATTAAATTTAAACTAAGATCTATTCAAAAATATAAGATTTTAATCTGTATAAAAAGAATTTGATTGTATTTGAAAATTGTAAATAAAGGCCTGTGTTGTTGTATTTTTCTTGTTTTACTACTGAAAATATAATCTTTAACATAAGGTTAAATATCATCAATAAATAACTGAAAATTTGCTTTAAAAAACAGTTGTTTCATTCTTAAAGTGAATCTTGTTTTAATATAAATATAAAAACTTGACAAAAAAGTAACACAAAAACTTAATGAAATTATAAATAGATACCCATTATAGAAAAGAGTTTCATAATAATTTTTCAAGGCTGGTTGGTTAACAGATAATCATCTGGTCTTGGGTTATTACGTAAAAATAATTTGGTAGTTGCTTGATTTTGTGATGAATGTGAGGAAACACAATTGCCTCTGATAGTGGTCTCAAATAACCATTAGGTCTATTGGCACAAGAATAGTTTGCTCATTAAGGAGGATAATGGTGTCCACTTGGTTAATAATTCAATACCATTTTCTCCACCTGTGGGATTCGATAACATCTAGAAGAATGATTTGAAAGTGATTAACTTAAATTTTGATCTCAATTCTCAATGGTTATAATTGCAACTGTACATAAACTTCTCTTTAAACATTTCTTCTAGAATGGCATAATTCACCACTAATGTGGACAATGTATATGATTAGAAGGATGGTATATTTAGCAAGGAACCTCACTTTTTAATTGATACAAATTCTTGTGTTCATGTGTAGAAGAGAGGAAGTCTGTAATATTATGGAACATTTGTTACTGTTTGTTTGTACATTCTGAAACACATAAACTGTACATTTTGGGTTTACCTTAGAATATTTTGCAACTGGTTTTGTACCAAGAGGAAATATGATCTGATGAGTGATCTGTCATTTTCATTTGGGCATTCTCGGGTAAATCAACAGTTTGCAGCTTACATCTTGTAAAAATAATGAAATTAAGGTTGATTTCTTACAGGATAAAATTTGACCACTTATTGCTTTGGTATCGCAAAAATATTTGTTACTTTTACTTGAAATGGTATGTGAGATTTCAAAACCTTTCATCAGTCATGCTCATATTGTAGGAAATTTGAATAATCTCTCGTTCAATATTGTTGTGATATGTTTTGTATTTATTGTAGAAATATAGTATTTCCTTATAATACATTGGCAATTTAATCAATTTTATGTTCTGGCTATCTATACTTGCTTACAGGTCAGTTTTTATCATCATTTGAGCACATTTTTTGTAGCACTACATTAATTAATGATTAAGTATATACATACTGTGTGTGTGAATTTCATTGTTATGCTTCGATTTGTATTGGGTGCATATATTTTCTTACAGAAGTGTTCAAAAATGGAAAAATATTTATAATTAGAGCAAAATATAAGGGAAAACTGACAAAAAATTCTCTCATAACACACACACACACACACACACACACACACACACACACACACACACA